>APFE031549469.1:0-76114 GCA_000404065.3 Pinus taeda
TCACCTTCGCTAGACTTGTTAAAGCATCACATAGCGATGGATTCACCCGAAGGGTGGAATTATACAACAAGAATATGTTATCCTCCCCAATATTGATAAAAATAAATAGGAAATGGTCAGCAATGACTAGGGAAAAGGGAAAAAGGGGTAAACCACTTTATGGCAGCAGGTCGCTCTTGAACATGACACTTTCACTTCATCACTATGATTATTTAGGTTGGGTAATCTGCTTAATGGTCATCATACCTTGGTTTATCATACCATCCATTACTTTGGTTTTGGGTCAATGCTTCCAATCCATTCAGCGTCATC
Organism: Pinus taeda; assembly: GCA_000404065.3. Classification (NCBI taxonomy): domain Eukaryota; kingdom Viridiplantae; phylum Streptophyta; class Pinopsida; order Pinales; family Pinaceae; genus Pinus; species Pinus taeda. The sequence goes on from APFE031549469.1 coordinate 313, forward strand.
GACATGGTCAAGAGAAGTCACTTAGTTTAAATTCATCCTTCACAATACTCGTAAACCTTCATTTTCATGACTGCCATTCATGAACCTTGTGTTGTTAGTCACATTCTGTCTCCAAAAATCATTACACTCGTTTCGTGTCGTTGATGTGGGATACATCAAGGCCCTGCTGTGGTGAGTCGCTTCTTGATGACATCAGAACATTATCCAAGAAGTTGACTTAGAAACACCCTTCTAGTACCTTGAGAGTTGCATACATCAATGGTAGGTTTCTCACTTCCGACGATAGTTTGACATCACTGACCTTCGACCAAAAGACTTTGTATGGTGTTCGACATCAAAACATCCATTCACACCATGCAAAATGTATTACAGTACCTTAAGGATCATTATCAATATCGGTTATTTCTCTCATGTCTGTTAATGGCTTACATCATTGGCTGGTAATCAGACAGTGTCTTCCCATGTTCAACTTCAGATCACATATTCACATGGTTAGACTCATACTTGAGTGAACAATTGAACGAGATAGAAGACCCCAGATCTAGTTTCATCCATCCGGGCTGTGATTTCAAGAAATTTACCAAATCATTTGTACAATGGATTTACATTGATGGTCATCCTATCATGGGTCTATATCTGTAGACAAATATCTATGTACTTGTAATGAAATTTTATATGTTGAGCATGTGTATGCCTTCCCTCAGCAATTCATGGGAAAAAACCAAAATATCATGATATTATGTATTGTAATCGATGCAGGTCATCATCCACTTCGGAACCTCCTCATCACATCGTAAATCATATCACTCGACATTAACATTTTCGACTTCATGATTTGGGGGCATCTATTATAGATCCATTTGGGCACATCACTCCCATCATTCATATCAGTACTATTAGGGCTCATCAAACCCTAATTCAGTTGCCACATGCCCTAGACAAGTCATCACTTTGAATGCCTCCTTCCCTGAGAGTTTCTTGGCCTAAAGCCCTCCAAAAATGCCTCCTTGAGGGAACAATGTAGCCTTGTTTAGGGTTAAGTGCGCTTTAGTGTAGGTAGGCCCAGAGCACTTAGACCCACTTTGACCTGTGCTGGGCGAGATTGAGCAAAATCATCATAGGGTTATGGGAATATTCTTATCCTCTAGAGCCATCTAAAAAATTCCCACACTTATCATCTCCTATGGGCTCGAAATTGGATAGGGAATGAGTTAGGTAAACTAATATACTCTCATCCCTTCCTTCATAGAAACTAACTCTAAGTTTGGAAGGCCATTCAATACCCTCATTTATGACCAAACCACCATCATTTTCTTATAAATTGAGCACTCATCTAAGTGATTAGGGGCTGGAATTTGAGAATTTGTAAGGAGATATTATTGGTGTGAGGTTTGAGATTGTAAGCAAGTATTCTTGTGCTGCCATAGTGTTGTGATTTTGATGTGATGTTGTTTGGAACCCAAGCTGGAAGAGTGACAATGGATCAGACTTCATGGTTGTAATTCTATCTTCTACTTAATAAAGTTTTTTACACCTTTTCCCATATTCTTGTCTTTATGTGTGATGATTATATGTGTAAATGCTTTCGATTTGATTTTCTTATAGTAGATAGATCTCTTTCTTTGATTGGTTTTTGTCCTCTGTTTATGATTGCAGGTACTTGTCGAGTGGATTAAGTTTGAAAAGGAGCGAAGGGAACCAAATAAAGGAGACAAAGGGAAAGCGAAAGATAACAAGTAGGCCCCTTGTCTTATTTATCTTCTATAGAAAAATGTTAAGCACTTTAAATCTGTTGTTCTAGGTGTACCTACCCACCTAGGGAAATTGTTTTTATCCATAGATGTAAAATTCCAAATTGTTTTTAAATTGGAAGTCCATGCCCTTGTGGAAGAATCCCACATTCATAAGTCTGTCCTAATAACCCTCAACTCCACATTAATTACCTTGATTCCTAATGGAAAATCAGCTGACTCCCCAGACAAATTTCAGCTTATATCCCTTTGCAATGTCATTTACAAAATTATCTCCAAAGTCCTTGCCAATCAATTAAAATCCATCCTGCCTCTCCTTATCTCTCATCACCAATCCAATTACGTGGAAGGCAGGAAAATTGTGGATAGTATCATCCTTTCTCACGAGCTCATCCACTCTAACAAAATCCAAAAGAAACCTCGTATGATGATTCAATTAGACATGTCCAAATCCTTTGACAAGATTAGTTGGGATTACATGAGACAAGTTCTCGCGGCATCTGAATTCCTCAAGGATAATATCAAATGGATCATGACAATGGTGTCAGGTGCGTTTTTCTTCATCCTCATGAATGGTTCCCCTTTGCCACCCTTCTAGGGGTATCAAGCAAGGGGATCATATTTCTCCCTTTCTCTTTGTCATCATGGCTAAAGGGCTAAGCTGCTCAATTACTACTGATTTGCATGCTCACAAGCTCTTAGGTCTCCAGCCTCATGCATCTGCTCCACCCTCCATGCACGAGCAAGTCATGGATGACACCCTGCTCATGGGGCTCCTGACTATCAGAGAAGCTTCTGCTTTCAAGACCATTTTGTCCGATTCTTTTGCGGCCTCTGGCACCACCGTTGACCCAGAGAAATCCAAGTTGTTCTTATTTAATACCCCTCTACCTATATGCAAGAAGATTTCCAGGCTCCTTGACTTCTCCATTAGCACCCTCCCTTCCAATTACCTTGGGGTCCCCTTGACAGATAGGCCACTTTCCTGAGCTACTTGGGAAGGCCTAATCAACAAGCTTGAAAAAATAATTTTCAATTGGACCTTCAGATCCCTCAATCTAGCTAGTCAACTCGTCTTAATAAAATTTCTTTTACAAGCAATCCCAATTTATTTGTACTCGGCTTTGGTTGCTCCAAAAGTGATCTCCAACAAAATCAGAATCTTGCAAAGGGATTTATTATGGCGAGCCCTTGGTCTCAGAGACACAGACAGGTCCTCGAGAAGGCCTTGGGAGCCAAAACTCTATGGAGATAGATTGGAAACCCTAAATCCCCTTGGGGAATCCTTTGGAAATCTAAGTATACCCCTTCCCTCTCGTAGGAAAAAAATATCAGGCTTAATGGTAGCATCAAAGGATCAGTTATCTGGAATCAAGCGTGGGAGAATAGGGCAATCATTCAAAAACATAGTTTCATGGAGATTGGAAACAGAGACAAGGCTCTCTTCTGGGAGGATCCTTGGAAACAAAGGTTTGAAGTTGATAAAGATCAATACTAACAAATCAAGACCGACGTGAAAAATAAAGGTAGGACCAGAGTTAACCATTATTGGAAACCAAGGTTGGTTGGGGACAAATGGAGAATCTGGCTGGATCAAGAGGACTGGGCTCCCCACATTAATCATCAGGCTTGGCTTGATTTCACATCAGAACTTCAAAAAATATAGATCCTCCATGACTCCTCAGAGGATAAAATATGATGGGGAAAAATAAGTTGGTCACTTCAATTTAAGTGAAGCCTACAGATACATAACCAAGCTTGATCAACTTCAACTTGACCCAAAATGCAATTCTCTCCGGGACAGGAAACTTTGGCCTAAAATTTTTATTTTCCTATGGCATGTTCTGCATAGGAAGATCTTAAATTGGGACGATCTAAGGAGAAAGGGCTTCATTGGTCCCTTCAAATGCCATCTTTGTCAATGAGAGGAAGAAACCCCCAATCATCTCCTCAATGAACATCCATACGTGTCCAAACTTTGGGACTAGGTATTCTTGGTCTTCAACAGTTCGGATCGGGATCCCTCCTCCATACAGAACACTATTGCAAACTGGAGACCTTCCTTCTCCTCTCACCCTTTGGTTAATTGGGAATGGAAATTAAAACCTAATCTGGTATGTTGGCCCTATGGAAGGAACGCAATGCCAGAACTTTCTGAGGCATCTATACTCAGGAGGAAATTATATTATCTAAGATCAAAAGAGAAATTCAGGAAAAAAATGGCTTGCTCCCCCATTTAGACTTCCAATGCCCCTCCCACCAATTCAGAAATGAGAATTTTGTCTATGCGTGACCTCCTACAGATCAGAGTTCTTGAAGTCTCCTCCCCCCCGGAATGATAAATAGAAATACATATGGAGGCCGCCAGAGTTGGGCACCATTAAGCTTAACTACAATGGCGCAGCTAAAGGTAACCCGAGCTTGCCCGGTTTTGGAGGTGTCTTTAGGAACTCAAAAGGTGAAATAATATGGAAGTATGAGGGTAACATAGGTTTAGTAGCAAACAACGCCGCATAACTTCATGCTCTGGAAAATGGCATTACTATTGCACACAAACTAAATCTCACACCATTGATCATGGAAGGGGACTCCCCTTTGGCCACTCAGATAGGCAAAAAACTTCAGCAGGGTATCGAGGTGGCTAAAGTCTTGGACAACTGGTGCCTAAACAAAATTATACAGAGAATCAAACACAAAATAGATAGCATGGAAGGCATACACTTTCAGGCCGTCATCAGGAATGACAATAAGCTCACAGACAGATTAGCAAATGAGGGTACAATAGGGACCCTTCGTCTAAACTCCAGATCATGGAATGACCTGGAGGATAGTGACCTCTGTCAGCACTGCGCAACCATCAATGACAAAAAAAATCATATTATTGAACAATAACTATTCATGCACCCTCCATCAACTCAACGATGATACTAAATACTGGAAGAAGGATGACATTATAGCGCACACACCAAATTTGTTGTCCTTTCCTACCACCTCCATCCTCCCTTGTGCGGTCACCACCATCCTGTCACATCCCCTCTACAAGGCTCCTTCTCCTCTTCCTCATCTCCGTACTTCACATGCTTCCCCTTCTCGCCCCACCTCTCTGCTCCATGCCTCCCTTGATCCTCAAGCTTCTATTTATTTCCCCCTAACCCTTCTCCCTCCCATCATTCCCGCTACTCCCACACCCCCCCACTCTTCCTACACTCTCTTGTTCCTCTCGCTCCCCAACCCCTCTATTTCACTCATGGCCCTAAAGCGTAGTTCTATTCCTACCTCCAGTCAGGGGGATACGCATAGTCGCTCAGCCACCCGATGGAATTCTCTAGGTTTCCCCTCCCACTACTCGTGCTAAGACCTCTGTGAGGCACGCAACTTTGAACTAAGTGGCGGTCGTAAACCCGGAAGCCCAAGAGCGCATTGCCAATATGGAAGCCCAAACTAATTTTCATCGCAGAGAGGCTATGTCTGATGAAATAGATGTGAACTTTGCCTGGATCCCTTATCCTACCCTCACCAAACTGCACGAGAACCTTTATGCGTGCACCATAGAAACATGGTGGCAGATGAAAACAATCATGGGTCTTGCAATGCAGGAGCAGGAGGAGTGCACTAAGGCACTTGAAACCAAGATTGACAGCCTTATAGAGAATTTTGTTATCTATGTTGAAGCCGTTCACCATTATTGTTTCATTACTTGGGACTCTCCGCAGTACACCGTCTTCAGGAAGAAATCGAGGGCAAAACTCCATTCAGTAGTTGAAGACTCACCAAGTATCAAGAAAGAGATTGTTGGAGCCTCCTCGAGTCATCTGAACACTACTGCGCCGCAGGAGGGGAGTACTCAGGAGACTCCCATTAGCCTGTAAAGGCCTATCTTTTGCAGACTTCTCAGTCTTAGAAATAAACACCCCAAGCCTAGTTAGTATAACAATGACTATTATTTATACTCTCTTTTTTGAGTATGTTGTAAAAAGGGTTCCTTTTTGGTTCCTGGAAATTCTTCACTGTATCTACCATAGGCTACAGAACCCAATTTTGCCAAAGTTTCAATGTAAAAGGAAAAATATTGAAGCCAAAATAGAGTATTCTATTGGCCCTTGTGTCAGGCTTTCTCCCTCGCACAAACCAACCAATGTAATTACTCACTTCTTTCAGTAATATATTATATCTTATTCACAAAAAAAAAGATTATGGTATATTTCCATGATTAAATTAGTGGAAAATGGATGTAAGGGAGCTTGAGGATTACTTTGAAGAGATTGGAAGATAGCTTTTGGTGTAATTACGAATAAGATTTCATTATTTGGGAAATTACAACCTTCTTGCTAGGGAGATACCGAAGATGACACCATGCAACAAATTCTTGGAAGACATGAGTTTGGGGGAAAATAATTTGAGGTAAGAATGACTCCCAGATACTTAATTCATCACTGCTATCTATTTTTTTTTTTTCCCAGTTATGAAGTTCATACAAGTCGAACTCACACTGACTTTCCGCTATTTTATACTATGTGTCTACCAAAGGAAATTCATCTAGGTTATGAATAGGAGGTAATACACAATTTTCAACAACCATTTTCGCCTTTCCTTTATGAGATGACATATTTGAATATAATGGAGGCTAAGGAAATAGAGTTACGAGACTGCAATTGATCGATTACAAACGAGAATGGTGTTGCGGAGGGCATTGGTGCACTTGAAAATAGTTGGGTCAAACCTGTATAGATAAAACGAATGGCAAAAGGGACTAATGCAGGGTGATGCAGGGTTTTCAAAACGAGAGCAGGGGGATTAACATAAACATTACCATTTTTGGAGCGTCGCATTAAAAGAATTAAATGTTGGTAGGAGTCATTAATGGCCAACGTCCATATGACTGTTGGCGGGAAGATTCAATACCGAACTGGCTGGGTAAGGCCGCAGTGAACCCTCCTCGAATGTCGTTGGGAACAAAGCTATGCGCCCGTGTAATTAATAGTAATGTGACGTGGACGACGGGTCGCGTGCCATGAAATGAAGTGGGAGAAGGTGGGAGAGGGTGGTGGTTTTTTTTTTACGAGGGTGGTGAAAACGGTAAGTGGTAAAGGAGGGGAGGGCCCTATAGTCATCGTGGAACCGCCACATGGTTTTCAACAGTTTCCACATTATCCTTTGCTGTTGATCCTGGTGAGGATGATCTCGGCCATTCAACACACAAGAACTTTATTGAAAGGCAACAATACATCACAACATCGTTTATTTGTAACTTTAATCAAAATATTTTGCTAACTAATCAAAATTTACCATTATAAAAAACTTCAAGTGGCATTTTAACTAGCGCACCCTTTGGGGATTTTTATTTTTATTCATTTTTCACATATGTTCTTTTATTCCCTTTTTATTTTTCCTATATTTTTCTTTATTTTTCTATTTTCATAATTTATCTATTTTCTTTTTGCTCTTCTATCCTTTTATTTTTCTATTTTTCTTTTTCTTTTCTCTCCTTTTTCTATTTTTTCTTTTTAGAAGGATAAAAACAACTAAAAGTAAAAAATAAGTTACAACATCCCTCAGGATAAATTGATGGATAATAATACCTTGATCAATATATTTATAGGACCCTAACAGGGGCTGCCATAACCTTCTCAATCCTTGATTGAAATTGTTCTTCTCATTGATATATTTCCAAAGGGGTATTATGCACCATAAATGGGGTTTATATGTGGAATTTATAGCCCTGGGAATTGATGTGTTAACTAGACTCCTCAATGCCCATGTTCCTTCCACCATTTCGTCTCTAAGGGTTAGGGTTTTAGATCTTTTGATTTTTTGCCTCTTAGGTTTTAGTACTTTATGTTAAAAGTACATTGCAGTATCTTATAATGGAAAATATTTTATAAATGAGGATAGCCAACACTTCTCTTAATAGATAAACTACCACCATTCTAGATAGTTTGTATTTATTTGCATTCTACAATCTTTTTCCATTTAATTTATTTATAGAATTTGGTTCTCTCCATTTTATTGTGTTGTATACACTATTTTTGTGTATTTCCATTCATATCCTTGTATTTCATTTCAACCTTGATCCGTATTGGATCATTATATTTTTTTTCATCCATATCGATGCTTTCATAGTGGAAAATGTGGAGGAATCAACTCGTAGGACCATTTTTACTCGCAAGATCGAGTTTGGGAGAATAGGGTTTGAAACCTTTCAGGAGCATTTTGAGGCATCAAACTACTTTTTTTGGGGGGTAAACTTTTTTGCTTTAGCATAACACATTTCTTTCATATTTTCCACATAGAGACCTTCCCAACATCGCAATAATTACCTCAATCAAAGATTGTATGCAAAATTAATGCCACTCAGAAGTTTACCTTCCTATTTTTACTACCATAATTTTGAGAGGATGCCACATCAACCCCCATTATTCATGGAAAATGGGTCATCCATGTGATTATAATGAAGAATATTTTAAACGAGTTTAAATTTTAACTCTCATTAGAAGTTGAGGGAGTCAAAACTAACCACTAGTAGGCTATCAGGTATGTTATAATTGGGCCACTAGGATGAAAAGGGGTTCCATTATTTTCAAGTGTATCACATTCCATAGAAAAGTATAGTAGTCGAGAGGGATAGGGAGAGAGAGGGAGAAGAGAGATAGGATTTATGCATTATAGTATCCCATGTTCCACAAGGCATACTTCTTTGTACTCACAACCAATTTCTATATAGAGAAAGAGAGGAAAATGACCTCACCTTCCAGTTGGGTTTTCTCTCGAAAAAGGTTTCCTAGGATATATCTTGTGTCAAATGTATTTGTGAGTTTTTATTTCACTCTTCTCAATTTTCTACATAAATTTTAATTTGCATGCATACACAATAAACAAAAATCTACAAATCCATAAATATAAAGAGAAATAAACCCTAATAGTGTAGACTTTGGATTTTTAAATATAGTTTTATTAGAACCGTTGTGACAAATTGTCCCGTGGAATATCCATGGAAATTTACAGATCAACTCTTTATACAGTACATATCATCATTTTTTGTAATATATCTATCTCTTGTAGAGAATCATCAATATCTTGTTAAAGTAGTTCAATTTCATAATTAGAATTTTATAGCCTCTTTCCACCTTTATCCATTTAAAATTCTAAATGATCCTTGTTTTTTTGTCAAAGAATCAACACAACAAATATAGGGTATTGGGCACAACCAATGATGGTGCGGGTGTTGGGTACCATTGACCATCCACTCTTAGTGTGCCATCAAAAGAGAAAATTGACTCACTTGACTTTGACTTACACTATCTTGGATTTGAATTGACTTAATAGGCTTGGCTTAAATAAACTTGGCTTTGACTCTTTTTGTCTATTATTTTTAATGATTTTTCTAGAAAGATTATTACTAACTTCAATTTTACTTTGATTCAACATTCCAAACTCTACAATTAATTTTCATGACTTAATTAGTGAATTCATCAAATTTTATGAATTCAACAATAACTAAAAAATTCAGAGAACACACTAGAAATATCTATGAGGATAACCTGAAGACACCTTCACGTTGCCCCAAATTTGTGTTACAACCTACAAATATTGCATGAAATTTTTTTATTGTAGCTTTCACAAACCATTAAAATTTAATCAATAAAAATCTCACTAATTAAATTAATTGAAAAAATGAAAGATAACAATTTGAATAATCACTAGGGTTTCCTATTTCCAATTGTTATCTTGTAAAAATATGGTTTATATAGTGAGAAAAACATGTTTTTCACTTACGATGTTCGTTTTTCCACTTTGGATGAAAATGTTCAGTAATATTTTTTCCTTCAAATTTGACATTTTAAGTCCATCTTAAGAGGGATTTAGTCAAGTTTAAAGATATCTCCAATGATACACTACTTAATTTTATTGTTTATAATGACCATAATCTACATTTTAATGAATGCACATTCCATGATTACATAAAATCCATTTTTTATATGATCAATGTCTGACAAAAGATGAATCCTAAAAACATAAAAATACCCTTTGATGCTTCTAAATATACTTTTCAACACATATTAATCATTGAAAATAGATCAATAATGAAAGAAAGCCTTAATTTTACAGGTAACCAATCTAGAAGCAACAAGTTTCCCCTTCATTGGTGCCTTCTTTTTGGATTGCAAGCATTTCAAGTGCTAGTTCTCTCTTCTCCATTGTAGCTCTTGGTCATTAGAACCATCACAGTCATATACACATCATTATCATTGTAATATCATCACCCGAGAAACCACAACTCTAATACAAATGTTATGAATATGTACACAAATATAAAAAAACATTCACACATAAAATTTCACCATAAAAAGACATATATACTTTAAACATCGCATTGCATTGATTTCTCACATATCATACATATATTTATTTTAAAAGAGTACATGGTGACCATAATAAACATGTCATAATAAGATATTTCATTTAACCATCTAATAATATTCAAAAATTTCTCAAGAGATTCCATAAGATCCTCCTCTCTCACTTATCTATGGAGTCTTCATTCTTAGTTTTGTACATTCACATTTATGCATGGTTTACATTATTAAATATCACAAGTAACAATTATTTTAACTTGCCTATGAACAATGCCTCTTTACATTTATGCGTATTTACCCAATAAACTTTCTTCACAATTTATAAGTTTGGATTTCTTAATTTTGTGCTATCCTATTCAATTGTGATATTAGAAAAGTTAAATTTAAAATTAATTAAGGATATAACAAATAATACGAGGGGGGAGATAGTTGTTATATGTGTGACAAGTACTTATATGTTATATGTGTGATAGTTGTTATATGTTATATGTGGGAGACCCCCTGGAATGAGAAAAACCACATCTACCTTCTGCAAAACTGCTTATGCCTGCACAAAACTGCCTCTACTTGCACAAAACCACCTCAGTCTACGCACTGGTGGTTTGGTTGTTCGGCACCTACAATAAATTAAATAAATTTATGGGCGCTTGGTTTACCAAGCCCCGCCCTTGGCATAATGGTTCTTGGATGCGTTTGCATATATAGAGTTTTGGTGGGTCGGAGGTTCGAAACCCCCGCACGACATTTCGTTGTTGGTTATGGTAATATAACATATATGATATGTTTGTGGAGGTGAAATGATATGGTCCCCAGAATATATGAGAACTGATAAATCTAAAGGTTCGGCGGTCGTGGGGTTGACCCCGATCGTCCGGCGTTTTTACGGCCACAAACACGTAATCAAATAAATACAACATTATCCATTCTAATAACAAGACCCACGGTAGCTCATTTGGTGAGCTAGTTCTGGTGAAAACCTATCTATTCCATGAGGTCAAGGGTTCAATCCTCCCTGACCTCCAAAATTTTGGAAATTAGGTAATATTGGGCAAAATCTGCGCTGCCACGTGTCAGCACCGAATTGGCCCATATCAACCAATCACACCACAACACATCATCTCCTTTGCTGACATCATCTAGGACAAGTGGTGTATTCCTGGGACGACACGTGTCCTATTGACATCATCCTGTTGACCTTTGACTTTTTGAGTTTTTGACCTAATTTTCCTAAAACTTTCACTGGCTTTAACTTCTTCATCGAGACTCCGATTTATGCGTCGTTCACACCGTTGGAATCATATCGACGAGCACTTTGACTTGATTCTACTTTCATCTGCATTTGAATACTTTTATCAGGGGGCAAAACTGGATCCATTTTGGATCAGTATAAAAGTAAATATTTTGATGTGGGCAGTACTCTCGAACCAAGCATATAGCTACAGGATTTTTGACATATTTTTCTGTGATAAACATTTATTAAAATCTCAAATGAGTCAATAATTGATACCTTGGACCTATGCGTAGAAGGACTAGAGCTTAGAAGTTTGAAACAACACTAAGATCTATGATTGAAGGCTCGGACTACAGTCCTATTGCTACTTCTCTCATCTTCAGACCTGTGGAAATTGGGTTAGTAAACAACCCTCATCTCTTCAGCTCATATTTGATTGCAGTGGACAGAGATCGGTTCCTTGAAGGTTCAGACACATTGAAGACAACATTGTAAAGCTTGGTCAAACTTTTCTTTTTTCTTGCAAGTAAGACACCTACAGGACTGCATTGTATTCTTTGGTAATGAATTTCTAAATAGTGATGACAAAAAAAATTGAGATCATCCTTTATCTCGGTTGTGCTACTGGACTGTGATTCTGATTACACTCTTAACAGTGGATTGTAGCTAGTAATCTCCCTGTATACCATTTCCAAACTATGGTATCATGTTAGCTGTGAACCAAAGTATAAAATGAAGACTAAGTTACCTTGGGGCAGATTGAAAAAGAACACTCAAGTAAGTACATTACTCAATGTTATTAAAGAAGATCTTGTGGAGTGACTTGTTGAAGTGAAATTGAAGACTCTTGAAGATGTTATTTGAAGATCTTTGGTTGGGTACCATGAAGACACTTTGAAGAATTTGTGGAGACCTTGTTTCAAGTCTTATGGAGTGGTCTTGAAGAAGATCCCAAATTGGAGCCCTCTTGATGAGTAGCCTTGACTGACCTTGGAGACACTGTTGAATACATTTTGGTGGGATATCTTGAAGATAACATTGAAGACCATGGTGCATCGATTATGTCATCATGAAGTAACTTGGAGAAATTGCTTGGGTATGATGAAAAGCAGTGATGACACCTTCTAAGAGATCAAGGTTGTCATGTAGAAATTTCACTTGTAGAACAAACCGATATATGCAATGTCCTAAAGCATAATACTTGTTCTACTTCTACAAAAACATTAGGCGGAAGCATAATCGAATTCATGAGCAACATCAAGTAGAAACATGCATAACTGATCAAGAGAAATAATCACACATAACACAAGATATATCCAAGTGAAAGCACCAGCATAAAACCCTAACCATTTATTATCAATCAAGTGGAAATCCTCTTCACAATACAAAAAGAATCAGCTCAAAAGCTATCATGCTCTCTCTGTACTCTGATGATCTTTAATCAGAAGATGAAAATCATGGACTACCTAGGCCTCAATATATAGGCCACAAGTCCTCCAATCTCCTATAATAGAGCCTTCTCCATGCAAGGAATACTTACTAGAAATATCCAAGCATCTGACAATACACTATCCAACATCTGATCTCAACTGGGTTTCTGACAGAACTGACATGCAACAGTTATCCATGAGTGAATTCTCAGTTATCTAAAATAATAGTTGTCACATACATGCAAGCATTAACAAACTATATTTTATTATTTTAACAACTTGTTAAAATAATCTAACTGGACTTGACTAGTTAGAACTAAGTCAACTAATTCTCTCATTACAGAACTCATACTTATTCCCTCAATCAGTGGGAAAACTCATGTGCATGCTCACAAAGACTTCAAATTCGAATTTCCTTAACTAATTAATTCAACTGAATTAATTAATTAATATTTCCAACTGCTGTTAAGACAAAAATTAATTTTACTTCCTATAGATAGACTAGGGACTGCTATAAATAGGAAGGGACTCAGAAATGCTATTTTTAGAACTTTCTATTTTTAGTAGTTTCACCTCTCACCCAATGTGGCCAATGACCTCACTGGCCAAACTGCTATTTTTAGACATGTTATTTTTAGCACATTCTAAATATAACATTTCTTGTTGCACATTTTTCAATAGAAAGGAACTAGTTCAGTAGGGAAACAATAAGATATAATGGAAATATTAATCCCATGGATAGACCTCCAACACAAAACTGGAAAATCAGATTAAACGAGGAAGAGTTTATAACTTGGAAAGCAAATCAGAAAAGGTTTTGTCTTTTTTTCGATTGGGCCTCCAAAAATAATCTGGGCAGAGCAGGAGATGGAGGGAACATCAATGAACCAAGGGGGGAAATGTTGGCCTCCTATGAGTGGGGTCAGGGGTAAACCTCAAATAACAAGGCAGAGGCATATAGGTTTGCTAATGGGATCCAAGTTACTTAAAAAAAAGGAGATCAAAGACCCAATAATTCTGGGGGATTCAACAATTATAATTGAAGCAATGGTAAGTAGAATAAATCCCTCAAATGAAGCCATGAATCGAATTTTTAAAAGAATTAGGCACAATCTGGCAGGTTTAGGTAACATTACATTCAAGCACATTCTGTGGGAAAACAATAGCATAGCGTACCACTATGCAAACATGGTAATGTCCAGGAAGGAAGGAGAAACAAGAGAAAATATGGAGGTGTTTCATACATCGATTCCCCAGTGACTGAACCTCAATGATTTTCATGACAAAAAACACTCTTCCACAAGAAAATATAAAGTTCAAAACGAAGCAAATATGAAGGACTAGTATAAATCACTGCAAAGATATTCTTTCAACTAAAAAAGCACAGAGGTCTCATAACTCCAAACAAAATATCCTGCACAAAACAAGCCTCAGTCATAGCTCGAAGATCAATGTTGTAAAGCCAATAATGCCTCTCCAAATAAGCATGATTTTCAATCTTTACGATCCTTATCCTGCTCTCTTATCGCCTTTAAATCTCAGGCCTTCCTTATCCTCACACATTCTCAGACTTTCCATCGCTCCTTTCGTAGCCTCTATTTCTCACCACTCACCTTGCCCTTCTGATTACATAATACAACAAAGTATTCTAGGCACTTCTCTTAATGAAACTTCTGCATCTTACGAGTGCGATCCCTCTCCTCCATCATGTGCTCAGATAGCTTATCGTTCTCTACCAAATGCACCCAACCTATGGGACAGTCATCCTCTATTTTGTAAGTATCTGGAGTGCCTGAGCTTAATAAATCTCGACCTCAGTTCCCTTTCTTCCTTACCTTATCAAGCTATTAGTGCATTCAAGTTCCATTCTCTTGGTTTATATTAGTTCCTTTCATCAGTACATAGAGGGAAAATAAATCAGCTAGGCAACAGCAAGCAGATTTAGAGGTGTCATTTATTCAAAGGGATAGGAAGATTAGCAAGGTCCTATACAAGAGGAAATTTCAAGAAGCAGCATTACATCACAGAGAACCAAACTGTGTCTCTCAGGAAAGTTGAAGGCCCTACAGAAATGGAGTTCAATTTGAAATGAACGCTAAGAATAGCTATCAAAAGAAGCAGTTTGAGAGCCAGAAGGCAGAAATTATTGCACTCAAAAACAAATGTGTTCACCTGGAGGAGAAGGTTACCTATCTCAAAAACAACAAACTGAACTAGGAGGGAGAAAATTCAACTTATTAGAGCAACAAGTAGAGGTCTCAGCAAGACCATTCAGTGAATCAATATTAATCAATCTTTAAGTGTTTTAAAAGTATCTAAGTAGTATGTTATGCAAATGTATCTTGTTGTTGTTCCAGTTTGTAAGGCAATATGCCAAAGTAGTAATATGAACCTCTAGAATTTTGGGAATCATGCTTATAAGCTTCAGGGACTGCGCTCCCATCATCCTCTCCTATGGCATGATTTCAGTCAGCCTCAAATGTAATAGGAGCTAGCTCCTCCTTCTCTTTTGGAAATATAAAATATAACTAATCTTGTCAAAAAAAGGAAAAAAAATTATAACTCTACAAAATCAGTAAATTTTTATACTTGGAAAAATAAAGGCATTATATTCTAGAGTAAGAACTAAATGACTAGAATGAAATTGTTTTTATCGAAGCAAGTTGAGATTATTGATGTTTGTGTTTCAATTTAGAATCATCCATGACTAATGACTATCTATAAATATGAAACTAAGAAAATCAAGAAATAACTTAAATATTTTTGGTTATTTTCAACTTTAATTGAGCGCTCGACCTATGTAGAGAAAACAAACAAGTAAAAGACAAAGCTAAAGCGATGAATGAAAGCTATAGTACTTAAATGAAACAGAGGATTTATCTGAACTATGGATGAAAATAGAGTAGAAGTAAATTCTTAATGAAAGTGAAATTACATTATCTCGTACTTCTAGAGGGGCCCTCTTGAGATGCATGAGTGACTATAAAATTTAGAACATGAACTTAAATCGACCACAAGAAATTACGAATGCACCATAACATAATTTCTATTACTGGAGTGCATGAAACATAGTTTCAATACAATAGTCTTTGCAAATATAAAAAAACTTCAAAAGCTATCTATTTTCTTCCAAGTGAAGCATTCTATAGAGTTTACGACATAACTAAATTAAGATTCTTATGGTTGGAAACTAGAATACAAATTTGACATCTCAGTTCCTCAATTAAAATAGGAATCTCCCTTCTCATGATTCGCTATCAAAGAAGTGAATCGTGAGAAGACACATTATCAGCTTCAATATTTCAAATCTTTATTCTTGAACCTCACTTGCTTGATGGTAAACCTCGCTCACTTGATATTCTGATTTCTACAGGTGTGTCATACCTTCTTTGACCGAAGGTTTGACTTGAAAGATGTATTGAACCTGTGAACTTCCACTTGTGGCTAATAGGTGGACCACCATCTCGACAACATTTTCCAATTGTGGATATGCTCCAACTGATTTAAAACACATGGGATCCTACAGAACCTTTGAATTAGATGCAGAATGCTAGAGTTATCAAATATGCACAATTCGGTAGCTTATGTCTAATCAAACAAATTTAATAAAGAAAAACTTATATATTTGAGATGATAATGGATTACCTTGTTAATGTATTTTCATGGCCCATCTAACTCTTAACTCATGGTAGAGGTATGATGGTATGAGAAGAAGTGACAAAAATAGGTAAAAATAAGAGATAAACTACCAAAAAGAAGGAAATTTTGGAGGCTCAACAGGACGAACATGAAAACTACATTTCGATGTTTTGGTGGCTTAATGCCCTGATATGGGAGCTACTTGCCACAGCACCTACCACAGTGTCTAACGCGTCATCTACTATTGTTAAAAGGAACTTTCGAAGTGTCCACCTACACACGTGCGTCTACCACATGTCACTTTCCAATGATATATTTGGCCCATCAAAAGTGTTGAATTCACCTTCCACATGTCGCTCACCAACTGCCATGTGTCACTGTCATCCACATGTACTCCATGTCATCTATGGGTTCACCTGTGCTAGCTCACCACTCCTTGACCAAGCTCATTATTGTTTTCATTATTGTTTGTACAAAAATGTTTAGTGGTCCAATATACACCTTAGTATTTTCTGCTAAGCTCCTTACAATTGGGCATTATGACTAATGGCATCATGGTTCACCACTTGTCGATCATAAGTTCTCCCTCCTGAGCTTATGTTTATAGTTTTTGGCACCGATGCGATGAGGGGTCTACATGCCTAGAAAACCACTAATATCATGGGAGGGGTGTTGGGGAGCTTCCTGGTTTTGGTTTGGAGAAAAGGGGAGGGATGCAACCAATCACTTGTTTCCATTTATTTGGATGGTAAACCATGATGGTTTCCACTACGAGGGGTACCTCCTCATTAACTTTTAGATAGACTTGTTCCCCCTCCTGTCATCAATCTTCCCACTTAGCCGAATCTAATAGTGTAATTTTTTTATTTTATCACCCATCTTAGCTTGTCCGCTTCAAACCAAATTTTATCCTTATTCCTTGGGAGTTATGAAAAGTGTCATATACCACTGGAAAGTTCCCAAAAAAGACCATCTAATTGGACAGGTTTCATGTTCTTTTAAACAAAGTAACAAGAGGCAAAATTCTTGAAAAATATAAACTACCAAAATGACTTCATCCATGACAAAAATAAATGAAAATAAATACTCAAAAATAATGCTTCAATTACATCATGAATACTCAGCATTCTCCCCTTGAGCTTGACATCAATGACAACACATTCAAAAATATTCCAACACACTCAACATGTTGATGGTGATATATTCCTAGAAATTACCCACTTTTATTTTAGGTGTAGTCATATTATAAATATTTTTTCTTGAATTTACTATACTAAATAAATAGATGGATTCCATTGATTTCTTATTAATTTTTGTGCTGAATTAGTGTGCTAAAGAAATAGATAATTTATGTAGCACAATGTAGAAATTTATGTAAGAAGCAAGTCAAGATAATTCCACAAAAATATTTTAGTAATATTCTATAGTTCACTTTGAATAGGATTCTACAAAAAACTTGAAATAAAATTCCAAATTTATTTCAAATAGGTTTCTACAACCAAATTTATATAGGATTCTCTCACATACTTTGATTTGTCTCTATTGCTTAGGGAATTTCAAAATAAACAATATTTGTGTAGTTGATATCAAATGAGCATGAAGACTTTCTTTTGTGGCATAGATAGTTAGTACAGGCATATGATGAATATTTAACCTCAAATCTTTCATATAAACGCTACGTAAAATTGCAAAATAATTAGTTTGCAATGAATTGCTAAAGTGGCTATTATAGATGGCATAGGCATTTAAAAGGTTACAAAATAGGTATATTTGGGTTCAAATGTTCATGAAAAGGTTAAAATTAGATAAGAAAAATAGTACACATATAGGGATCATCAAGTAATTTCTCATCATGAAATTCGAAATTATTACATGAGATATTATATAGTGCATGTTTCTTAGATGGCTCTAAACCTTTTATTCTTAGGGTTATATTCTAAAAGGCTCTCCTTAATTTGTACCATTTTCTTTCTTCTATTTCACTCTTTAATGTAAGAACATAAGCCAATCATTACAATAGTATTGGTGTTGCATGAATTGGATCCTTTTTATATGAGGGATCAATTTCCCTAGGGATGTAGAGGACTTCAGAATTTCAATATATAGCTCAATTGTAAATTAAGTTAACTAAAGTAAGCTTTAATAATGTTGAAGAAGTAAATATGTCACATACTTCTATTTTTTTGTGGGGGTGGAGGTTCTAGAAATAATTAATTATTAATGATTTTTTGTGTAAATCATGTAATTTGTAAGTGTTATTATGAGAAAATGGAACACTCATTTGTACACGAAAGGAGACACTCAAAGTCAATGACCAGTATGGAAAAATGATACAGTTTCAGCTGGAAACATTATGGAAGGAAAAAATAAAAGACTTTCCTAAAGTTGACTTTAAAAATGAACCCTCATGGGTGCTCTAAAGGTAGTAATTCAATACCTCACAGTTTTTCCTTCGATAGCCACAAGGCTTGCTATAAGCATAGCCAGCACCTTGGGACACGAACTTGCTTGAAAAATACTCAATCCCTTGACATGATCGACTGGCCATTTGAGCCTTGAGCCCCGGGAAGCCGTAATGGAAAGAGGATGGTAGCTCTCCTCTCATTTATGAGGTAAACAACCTCATTGATGGGCCAAAGGAGGGAAGGAATGTTAAAAAATTCTATAAATGCAAAAGCATGGAGTGCCAAAAATAAGAAGAAGTTGTGCATTGTTATGCTGGCAAATTACTCCAAATCACTCTAGTATACCAATGTGAGGAGAATTCCACCAATATAGAGAGTTGTATTTGCTTCTTTGAGAGAGAAAGAGCTTGCAAAAGAGATTGAGAAGGGGAAATCATTGTTGAGAGTACCATTGCTCAATCAAGTCCCTTCAAGTGTCTTTGATATTCATTTGTAACTCTTCCACTACCAACAGTCAATAAAAAGGATCATTTTCCTACTCAGTTGATTTGTTTTTCTTCATTGGCTTGTTTTTAGTTGTTTTGTCTTGTTTTGTTTTGTTTTAATTTGTGTTTATGCATTATTTACATTTAGTTCAATTCTTTGTCACTCCACGTGTAATCACTAATACCACTCATTTTTTGTATATTTCCTTATTTCACTAACACATCTAAGTAGATAAATCTTAGCCAACAACTTGCACACAACTCTACTTTAAGCCCACAAACTCGAATTGACTAACTTAACTGAGTGATTTGGCCATGTCACTGCTGCCAACTTCCTTCCAACTCATTTTGTTGAAGTGGAAATTCAAATCTCCTCATTTGAATAAGGCACAAGTCAAATAAATCCTTTTCTTGCTATAATTTAAAACTCCCTCTTAGCAAGAAAAGGATTCTAAACAACCCCAATCCTTCTCTTGTGGAACTCGAACTTACCTCTTGACAAAGAATTTGTCAAATGTCTGCATCCTACTCTTATATAGGAATGTATTATAACATAAAAATCCTCATCTACACACAATATCTCAAATGATGGTACCCAATGTCTATGTGCTTGGACCTACCATGAAACACTGTATTTTAAGAGAGTTTTGTACAACTCTGATTGTCACATTGAATCAATGAAGGCTCCATCCCCTAACTGAAGAGACCAACTAGGATCTTCCTCATCGAAATAGCCTCGCATCTTTCTTGACTAGAAACGATATAGTCAGCCTCTGCTAAGATGAGTGATTCAAATCTTTGTTTCCTACTTTACCAAGAAATTGTTGTTGACCCAATGCTGAAGATTGTTCCCAATGTGCTCTTCCTATATGAGGGACTCCCTACCCAATCTACATTTGTGAAGCCTTGGAGATTCACTCCATCAGTATGCATGTACCATAAACCAATATCTATTGTGCCTTTGAGGTATTTGAGAACATGTTTTATTGCTTTTAAGTGAAGCTTGGTAGGCTTCACCATAAACTGACTAAGTTGGTTCACTTCAAAACAAATACGAAACCTTGCTTTCACCAAGTACATCAAGAATCCCTCCAATTATCTGTAGATAGTTCCATCTACTACCTCATCTATAGAAGCATTCTCTTTCCTCCAGTTATTACCAAGAGGAGTGTCCATGGGTTTGCAATCCTTCATATGGAATCGCTGAAGGATTTCAAAGGTGTACTTCCCCTATCCAAAAAAATATCTGTCCATATCCCTATCACACCTCCAATCTAAGGAAGTAGTGCATCAAACCCATATCATTCATCTCGAACTCTCTTGCAAGTTCCTCCTTGCAATACTAGATCAACCTATCATCTCCTTTCAATATCAAATCATCCACATAAAGTACTAATATGAGCAGACATCCATCTACCATAATGTAGTAGAAATTGGCATCTGCTTCACTCTTAGTGAATCCTAATCCACTAAGATAAGAATCTATGTGAGTGTACCAAGCACAAGGGGCCTAATTGAGACCATAGAGAGCTATCTTGAGCCTACACATATGTGTCTCCCTGCTAAAGTTCTCGAACCCCTTAGGTTTCTCAAAGTAGATATTTTCCTCAACCACTCCATTGAAGAAGGCAATCTTAACATCCATTTGGTGGATCTTCCACCAAAAATATGTTGTCAATGCAAGTATGGTCCTGGAAGTTGAGTATCTTAACATAGGGTAAAATGTCTCCTCATAATCAATCCCCTCCACCTGTGAGAAGTCTTTGGCCACAAATATGGCCTTGTACTTCTCAACACTACCATCAGATGCATGTTTCACCTTTTACACCCACCTGGAGCCAATAATATATTTTCCCTTTAATCTAGGCATAACCTCCATAGCATCATTTTTCATGATGGAGTCATACTTCTACGCCATGGCATCTACCCACACCTATTGGGAAACAACCTCTTCAAAAGAAGATCGCTCAGAATCAATCAACTCTAACATGAGTGCTATATATTTGGTATATTTTTCTAGTGATCTCCTATGTCTGTGTAAGGAGCTAAGAGCTCCAACCTACTCCTAAGCCTCCTGCACCAACCTGTCAACCATAATGGTCCTCTTCATCCCTTCTCTAGAAGGCTCTATGTGAGTGGGTGCCTCCACTCGGTCTGTCTTTGTTCCTCTGCATGTGGCTACTCCACATCATCCTCCTAAAATGTCCTCTTGCAGTTTAGCAAGATCTGACTCTATGGATCTAGCTGAGGCTCCTCCGTTGGAGCTAGAATCTCCTCCTCCGGTGGTATGCTCAACTCTTTCTCTAGAGAACTCCTCATGGATTTATCCTCATCAAATCTCACATCCCTCCTCATAACATTCATCCTGAGTGAGGGCATGTACATCCGGTAAATATGAGGTGTCTCTGAATAGCCCACAAAGATCCCCCTCTATATAGTGGGCTCCAACTTTTTCCTACTATCTTTAGAGACATGACAATAAACTATGGATCCAAAAATGTGGAAGTGGGAGACATTTGGCTTCCTCCCAGTGAAAGCCTCTTCAAGTGTAATCATTCCAAGAATTTTGTGAGGGATCTTGTTCTGCAAATAAACAGTTGTGTTGCAAGCTTCTTCCCACAAGGATAGTGGAAATCCCTGGTCATGTAACATTGCTCTAGCATCTCCTACAATACTTATATTTGTCCTCTCTACAACCCCATTTTGTTGTGGGTTGTGGGGTGCATTCAACTCCCTTATAATACCCTCCTTGGCACGTAATTATTTGAAGGCATTAGACACACACTCTCCTCCCTTATCACTTCTTATGGATTTAATTTTCTTTCCAGTCTCATTTTCAACTAAGGATTTAAATTCAACAAACTTTGAATAAGCCTCATATTTTTTCTTCATGACATAGATCCAACATTTGCAGGAAAAATCATATATGAAGATCACATAATACATGTGCTTTGTAGTTGAGATTGTGGAAAATGGTCCACACACATTTGAGTGAACTCACTCCAAGATGGCTCCAGCTTTCTATATCGGCCTTGGAAGAGGATTTAACAAATTTTACAAGATTTCATCCCTTGCAAACATCATGTTGATCAAGGGTGCATTTTGGAATTCCAATGGTGATCTGTTGCATTATTTTCAAAGCTCCATGGTTTAGGTGTCCCATGCACCTATGTTAGAGCTCTCCAACATCTTGACCCTGAACATGTTCTGCCTTGCAACTCAATGTAGCGCATGCATCCACCTATAGAATATAGGGATTTTTATCCCAAACACAAATTATTTTACTTGTCCAGTAGCAACATGATTTAGATTTGCATTCCCTCTACTGAATACCACATCATATCCTTTGTCTTCAAGTGCAGCTACAAAAAGTAGATTTTTCTTCATACCAGGAACATACATTACATTATTTAGGTGAAGATGGGAGCTTGACTCCCCCTTAATGGTAAAAATTCCAATCCCTTTGGTATTATACCTTCCATCATCTCCAAGCTCTATGTGTAATTGTAGATCCTTCTCCTTTAAGCTGCTGAAGAATTCCTTATTTCCTGTCATATGAAATAAAGCATCAGGGTCTAAATACCATACACTAGCTCGTACACTACTTTCTATGCAAGCAATGAGGGTGAAATCCAAATCGAATTGTGATGTGAGAGCATCTCCTCCTGTTGTAGACTTCTTACTAGATTTCTTGTGTGGACACTTGGTTTCATAGTGTCCATACTCATGGAAGTGAAAGCATTTAATTTTACTGAGATATTTCTTCTTGTCATGGTTCTGCCTGGATTATGCCTTACCTTGGGCCTTCTTTCCTTTGCCTGCTAAAGAAAAAATCTCTTCCTCTTTAGCTATGGATGACACTCTATCTCTTGTGTTTCTTCTAATCTCCTCCTACACCAATTCAAACTAAAGTCTCTACCAATATGGGAGCTTGTCTCTTCCATTAACTGAATCTTGATAGCTATGTTAGGACTTTGGAAGACTAAGGAGTGTTAAGCTCACAAGTTTAGATGGTGGCACAATCACTCCAACTCCTCCAATTTCATCTCTCACCTGAGTGAATCTGGATAGGTATTAAACAATAGTTTCATTTTTATTCATTCGTACGTTCCTGATCTTATCTCTTAGTGCCAACTTCCTGGAATCACTATTGCTTTCAAATAGGTCTGTGAGAGTTTTCCACGTTGTAAAAGAAGTATCCTTTCCATGAAAATTCGAAACCACATGGTATGACTCCGTCCAAGATAATCCTCCTAGATGCAATAACTTTATTCCACCTATCCAGTTGTTGTGCATCTGATGTTGTTGGCTTAGGAATATTTGTTTTTGTGTATTCTAATACTCTATTTTCATCCAACATAACTTTCATTATGTCTTTCCAATTACAGAAATTCAAAGTTCCCTCCAATGCATACTTAAGCCTCAATCCATTGAAAGATATTGTCCTTTGCATTGAAGAAATACCTCCACCACAAATCCATTATTCGAAATTTCTTTGAGAGATGATCAAGAACTTGGTTTCTATGTAGTTTTCAGTAGCTCTGATACCATGTAGAAATAACTCGAAATTTGTAATTTCTAATGAATTCAGACTTAAATCAATAGACACAAATTTCTTCTACTAAATTAGGTGGAAGGAAAAATAACAATAGAAACACATGTAATCATTCAATCATAATGAAGACAATTTTTATTAGGGAACCCAACAGAGAAAAACCCCTCCTTTGTTTGTATTATATCGGATGAGAACAATGATCTATTACAATGACAGCTTCA
Organism: Pinus taeda; assembly: GCA_000404065.3. Lineage (NCBI taxonomy): Eukaryota > Viridiplantae > Streptophyta > Pinopsida > Pinales > Pinaceae > Pinus > Pinus taeda. The sequence continues at coordinate 24,384 of APFE031549469.1, forward strand.
TGCTTGAAGCTTAAATTTCACTGCAATATTGATCTATGCCTGACTTTGCTCTGGTCAATACTTAGCCAAAACAGGCCTCCCATTTCCTTGCGCAATTCTTGCTCCTAAAGAATAGGGAAGCTCTTATTTCCTTGCACAAAGCCCAAGAGAAATGGCTCACCTACTACATCCAAACTCTGTACACTCACTAGTATACAATAATGAATACAATTATGTCTTTTTCCTCCAATTCACTAGGCAATTCGAATTGCACGCATGACCAGGGCTATTTTTAGTAAATTGACTAGTTAACTGAGATACTAGTGAGTTAACAACTACTCAACTAAACTCACACTGACTCTATTTTATACTAGAGCTCAAATAATTGACTTTCACTAAAGGTACTACCTCTAGGTAGCTAGATCTTAGCCACCAACTTCACACAACTCTACTTCTAGTCCAAAAACTCGAATTGAATGACTTAACTGAGTGTTTTGGCCATGTCACTCCTGCTAATTGCCTGCCAACTCATTTTGTTGAAGTGGAAATTCAAATTTTCTCATTTGGATAAGGCACAAGTCAAACAAAGTCTTTTCTTGCTACAATTTAATAGAGGCATCTTAGCATTTAGCTTGGTGTCTCATGCCTTGGTTTGGTTAAAAGAGGTTTGAATGAATGAAAAAAAAGGTTACCTCAATAGTCCTTATGAGAACTTTTCCTTATTCCCTTACCTATCATCAATTTCAATGTACTTTCAAAGTTTATACTTCATCCTATGTATGTTTGTGTGTGAACAAGAGAGGTCTTAGTTCTCCATGATTGAGTCATTGGTTTATCTTGCCAATGGCTATCAACATAAATATCATTGAATTGCCTACTTTCTTTATGTCAAGCTTAGCTACGACCAAGTAGTGGCGCATAACCCGGCATTCTCCCCATCATTGTACATTGTTACAAAGATCAAATACATCAGAATTGTTGGGCATTTGTCCTCATATATAAAGCACAATAGTCCTTTACTCGCTACAATGATATAGTCCCTTTGTTAGTTCATTGGTACTAGGTTTACAACTTTCCATTTGATTATATTCAAGGTATTTATTTAGGTAGGAAGTTAAAGTCTTTACATTAAGTATATTAAGAGATATATTTCAGTTGGATATTCATGTGCAAAGGAGTTGCATTGAAATATAGTTCTTAGTGATAAAGTAATTGTGGAGTCTTAATTGTTATTAGCATTTTCAATCAATTATTTTTAAATAGGTAAAAGGTATTGGATTCACACCACAGTGCTAAAGACTCATGAAGAGACCTTGCAAATTGAATAAAAAATATAAAATAAAGATCTTTATATAGAACACATAAATAAAAATGAAAAACTAATTATAGAATAAATATCTTTATATAAAACACATAAATAAAAATGAAAAGTTAATTCTACCAAATATCTGTCAAAAAATAAATGAATTATACTCTCTTATTTATATAAAAAAAAAACTATGAAAGCTTTTTATTCTTAAATGTTTAAGTCATTCAATTGTTATGTAATGTAATTTTAGGGGTAATCAAAATTAAATACCTTTGAGAGCTAACACTTGTGTATCATCTATGTATGAATTTAGATAATAACACTTGACTCTTATGTTTGATATTTGAAATTATCATATATTTAATGCACAATACCCTTTATCCAATAAGAGCTCAAGACACATTTAAGACCCTTGGAATTATTATATGTTTAAAGTTGTTTAAAGTTGTTTGTGCACCTTTCTTGATCTTTGCCTTATAAAATGAGGTGATGTAACGGTCCTTGGGCCCCACCGCCTAATAAGACGCATCCAAATAATTTTCACTATTCGAGATTCTTCTAGCGTGCAAGAATGGTTTCCCACAAACTAATTTTTCAACGTGTTACTTATCTTACCAATGTTAACCTGTTGCTTCTATGTTGCCAATGTCAACATGTTGCTTTCTTACCTAATACTACGAATTGATATGTCAAGCAAGTTGCATATAAACTCATAATTGAATTATAGAAAACATAGAAGAAATATGTGTAGGCCAATGAGTCCAATAAACGATTTGATGTGCACTTTTATTCTTTCCAGTGTTATAATAGGATTGTTTACGTTTGAAATTTGTTTTCTTAATTTGAAATCTTTTAAATATATTTGGGAGGTTTCTGTAATTTTGATATATTATTTTTTAGGATTATTTGTATATAGCAAGTTATTAGTTATTTAAATAAAGAGTTAAGTGTGGTTAAAATTTATAGTTTATATGTATAATATTTGTTAAGTTTTTGAAAATGGAGTTTAAAATTAAGTGGGTGTGTAAGTATTAAAGATGATGATTGATATTATATTATTCATTTTTCTAGTAAATCCCATTTTTCACTTTTTTTTATCATCACCTAAACTAATGCCAAAGGGATGCCTAAGGAAGCAGCAGTATCGAAGGAAGTGGTATGATAGTCAAATCTCTTGCATGCCCTCGTCAAGTGAAAGCAGAAAGGTTTGAAGCTTATTGAGTTTTTGTCAAGGTTATGATGTTCTAATGAGTCTATGGATGTGTTTATGGTGCTAGAAATCCATCAACCAAGGGGATATCCCCGATGTGAAGTCCCAACAAGACCTCACATTGTTTGGTGTAGGAGTCTCATCTGGTATGAAGGCCTGGTTTCCATATACTTAGAGATTTTTCTTGGCTTTAGCTGTCAGCGCATGAGAGTGTTACGTTGGTATCTTCAAACAACAAGGTATGTGTGCGTGGTGAGTGTGTAATGTAACTGTGTCAAGGTTCTCTTACTACAAAGTGGAAGAGTAAAGTGAGCCTCTAAATGAGAGGTAGTAGTACCACCTAGGAAGAGACACGCGAACCAGAAAGGTTTGTCAAGCACCCAGCGGAATAGTCCACAACGGAAACCAAGGTGAAGGGGACAACACGTACACCACCTATCGTAGTAGTCCACACAAATGTGACGGTCGTTATAATCAGAGAACAAAGATGGGTATGTCTAATGTCCTGTGGAGTATTCCACAAGGACAAGACAGCAGTGATAAACGATACAACACATCTTCAATAATGTAAGTACTAAAACAACTGAAGTAGTTCAACTATCTTAGTACAGGTTAAGCAAACATGCATTACAAATGTTTAAAGAGTAGTCTTACAAACATCTACAAAACATGCGTGAAAACGTGTTGGCCTTAACAGGCTTCTGAATTAAGCAAAAGTCCCAAGACACATTTGTACACCATACATCACTAGTCCCAGTAGTGGGACGTTGGAGCCACTCCTCGCTCCTCAAAGAACTAATTGTCTACTCTCAAGGGTATGTGGGAGGATCCAATGTGAAAATTCCTTACTTATACAATGGGAGGGGTATATATAGCCAAGGGTGATGCTTGACCCTTGTGACTCTTCGACTACCCTCATGACCGTTCAACTTCCAATGAATTTTCAACTTACATGACTCTTCAACTTCCTATGTGCATCCATTGGAATTCACTTTACATTACATTGAGTTACAATGGATATGGCCCATAATGGTGATGTGGCCAAGACAACTCATGACACAACTCGACATGACACTGCTGACATGTACTGGTTGACTGTGGTGTCCATTTCAAGATGTTGCGTTGCTGAGTGATGGATGTACTCTTGGTGTGCTTTGTCTTCTCCTCTGCACACAATAGTGTTAAAGGGTCTTCGATGGTCTTGGTCTTGCATGATGGTTCAATGCATATGTTCCTTTCGCTTGTTGCTTCATGTGCTTGGTATGTTCATCCAACTACAAGCAAGTCTTCTAGCATGTGTGCTCCTTCTTCATCCCGTTCGTCGTCTCGCCATGATCTATCAATGTACATGTTCTTACAATTCACTCATGACGGAATCACATCAAATCCAAAACCTCCTAGTCTCGCATGATGCATTGTTCTCGTGTTCTAGGTGACAGGGAGGGAGGACAACTCGCTAAGACAGCGCAGAGTGCAGCTCAGGCTAGAATGAGGAACTCTGGGAGGACAGCCTGCATTATCAAGAAAAACTGCACAGTGACCACTGGGAGGCAACATTGTGCAGCGAAAGACACCAGTGGCACCTGCAAGGTGGGACCCTGAGGGGCACTTCTGCGCAGTTCCTGGAGGGAAGGAAAGACATGGCTGCAGGGGACCTGCTAGGCAGTTCTACGTAGTTTTCAAGAGCAAGGCATGACAGGGTGGAAAGGGACCTGCTATGCACGACTGCGTAGTTTTGGAGAACAGTGCAGGACAGACAGTAGAGGGTCTACTAGACATGACTCCGCAGTTTTGTAGAACAGTGCAGGACAGGTAGTAGGGGACCTCCTAGACATGACTGCGTAGTTTTGGAGAACAATGCAGGATAAACAACAGAGGGATCAACTGGGCATGTCTGTGCAGTTTTGGAGACCAATGCAGACCCAGGTCTCGGTGCAGTGCAAGGTTCCGGCAAACCAAAGGGAGGCTTGATGACTATGCTTGAGAAATGCGCACTTCAGTTTGGACATGAAGGTAATTTCTACGTAGTTCTGGGAGGCAGACAGGTTGTTCACCTCTGGTATTACGCAGTGCAGCTGACCTGGAGGACATCCTCAAGCATTGTGCAATTCCAGGTAGCAAAGCAAGGTCGTTGAGGACTGAGACTGTGCAGTGTAGCTCAGTCGAGATCTAGTGGAAGAGGGTTGTCCAGTCAAACAGATTTTCAGGAAAATGACTATGCGTTGAAATCAAGTGAACTTGTGTAGACTTAACATTGTGACCATACGCTTAGCATACTTCGACAACGGGACAACATAGACCACCAATACAACAAGATAAAACATGCCTCGGGGAGACTGTCTTAGAGCTGAAAGCGATAAGCGCAGCACTTGAGATAGACCTTCGAATGGTCGTGACAACACTTGCGTGACAATGCTTACAACTTTATGTGTGAGTACGATGGATGTTTACATAGCGAAGACAACCCAAACAAACAAAGACAAACCTTCAAACTCACCAAAACAAGATCGCAAGCATGACAAAGCAATCAATAGTTCAAAAGATGATCGTTGGTCAAACAATCAAAAGGGTAAAAAGACTTCACAAGAGCTCATTGGTGAACTCAAGTGTTTGCAACCATCAAGGGAAAAACCAAGGAAGGCTTCAAAATTTGGATGTAAGCCAAAATTTTGGAGGGTGTTTCAGTCGCTACAACACTTGGCGACACGCTGGTTGAATACCAGCTTCTCTGTTTTGGTTTGTTTACAGTTCAAGGCCTTGGCCTTTCAGGGAGTATTGATTCGTTGTGCAGATCACTTTGCCTTCCCCACATACCCCATGGACAGACACGGTTCACCTTGTAACGACTCAGTTGAACACAACACAAAATTCAGCGAGATCACAATGTTTCAAATCAGGAAAGGTAATTTGGCTAGCGAGATTAAGATTTTTGGAGTATAGTTTTTCATCTTTGGTGTTGCTCTGTTGCCACTAGGCCTGGACAATACCTTGACGAAGTCACGTAGCAACAAAAGCATTGATCCACTGCCAACGAGTCTAGACAATACCCCGTTGGAGTTTCCTGTGTCACCTCTCTGTGCAGGAATCCTTTCTCTTCTTTCGCTTTTGTTATTTTTTTTAAAGAGAATTGTTCATAGGCACCTATTTATTTTTGGGGCAGAAGAGGGGTCCTAACATATTGAGAGCAAGAGAGGTTGTTCCTTTAGAGAAGCATATAAATACCTTTGATTCAGGTTTGCTCGTTTAGATTTTCCCCTTCTTCGTTCTACTAGTTGAATAATCTTGAACACACCAGAGTAGAAAACTGAGTATAGGCATGAGGTTTCCCAGACTAGACATGGGTTCATGGTTCGACCAAAACTTTCCTTACGTATGGATCGTATTTTTCGTCAAGACTTCATTGATCAGAAGTTACAAACAAGCACAATCAATACAAACACAAGACAAGCCAAACGCTACAGTGTCACGAGATTCTTTTAACTTCAGCCACATACCCATTCCGAAACTAGAACACAGTGTAGGCACAACACTTATTCGCGTAGTGCAAACAAATGGAAAACTCAACATGAAAGGAGAAACAAGATGAGAGGAAATTTGTACACAACAAGGAAACAAAACCAGAAGACAAGAAAGAAAAATGACAAAATCAAATAGGATGTAAAATAATAATAAGAAAACCATGACAAACTACGAGTGCGAGATGAGTGCAAGGAAGGGAAAACTAATATGCAACTAATCCTACTCCTATCCTAACAGCTAAATGGTCAGGGTGATGTGAAATGAAATTTCCATTGAAGCCACCGAAGTCGCTCCCGACCTGCATCTACAAAGATACAAATGATTAAAACATATAAAAAGTAGTGTGCAACAAAAAATACAAAAACTTGAACAAGTTGCACACGGAAAGGAAGGTATTTCCTATGGGCAGAAATATGTGTCACAACCGCCCAATACATGTGCTTACCTTTTTTATGGATACCCTTTATGAACAAACCTCGAAAAATTCTTGCGGGTGTGCCCTCTTCTGCACTGAGCTTCTCAACAAGCGCGAGGAAGGATTGAAGCTTGTTGCCTGCAACATGGCTTGCCAAGTAAGATTGTTCCAGCCATTTAGCGATTGGATCATAAAATTCATGATGGTTGTTTTGAAAGCCTCGTGATCCGATCATTCTCAACAATCATCCCAAGACAGTGAGGACTTGCGATAACCATCAGCGAAGGTTGAAGTGCCTCACCTACTTGACAAAAATCTGAAGAGAAATATGGTAAACAATGAAGATCAGAGAGCACGAAGCCACTGTCATCGGATGTGTTGAAGGGAAAATGATAAGTCAAATGAAAGTCACCCAAGACAGAGCAATGATCAGATGAACTAATTAAGACATCAGATTCCAATTTTGCAATGAACAAAGAAAAATCCATGTGAATAATTTTGTGAATGCTTCGAATAATGGAACCAAGTTCGTTGTGAGCTAGATATGATGGATAGATTTGCAGTGCAAGGTTCACAAGAAGGCCGAGGGGCTGATCATGAAGAGGGAAATTCGATAAGTATGATTGTGGGCAAAGAGAGTCTTTGAGATGATCAACTTCACAATCCCATGATTTCATGATAGATGAACATTCCCAACCCAAGTTTGACGTGAGATATTTCCATGAAGACGGATGCGCTATGACAGATTCATGAATTTGGTCATAAGTGAAATTTTGAAAATTTAAGAGATCACATCCGGAATACCAAACATTTTTTACACGTGAATTCACATCAAGTGCAACCATGCATATAGACGGATTGTGTGTGAGAAACCAAATTTGATTTGGTTCTAGGGGCTTACCAGACTTGTGAAGTCCATACATAAACATCAATGGATGTTGAAATGCCTCGACTCCATGGCACGTCCCGGAAGTTTCCAGACTTACAGAATTACATTTTGAAGTGTGAACCAGATCATGTATGGCTTGAAGGTGGCTGAAGTTGTTGATTTCAAGATGGCAACCATCTTTGTCACAAGTTGCAACATATTTTTCAGCTTCAGCACACTGACTTGAAGAGTTATCTTCATGCAAGAGAAGAGATGACGGGGAATGGGAAGTACGCTTTGTGATTAGACTATTTGTAACTTCATCATGGACAACCTCACTACCTTCTATCAATTGAGGAGATAACTCATTAGATAAAGAAACAAGAGAACACGAATTATCTCTGATGCATGTCGATGCGTTGTCAATGGTAGGACACACGGGAAAGTAAGTTAAAGAGGAAGTTTCGATATGAATATCTTCTTTGAATAGAGCACATTCCAGATCTGAGTTAGAGTCTTCATGAGAAAACGAAATATCACATGATGTGCTTGGGCGTTCATCATAGAATATGGAAGCATGGGAGGAATGACTGCCCAAGACTGGGGGTTGATTGAAAGAATTAATTGTATAGGATGTTCCAACGAGATTAGCGGATTGAGAATCGTTCAAGAATGGAAGCTCATTTTTTTGATGCGCATAATTTTGAATTGAAGAGGGAATATTTATAGTGTCCTCACCTTTCTGCTCCTCTGCCTGTGTAATATGACTGCCTTGCGCCTGATCGCAATTTGAGCCAGCAACTTTAGAATCAAGAGAATGTGAATAGCTGGTTGATGAAGTGGGTTGATCAAGTGAGTCATGGTACAAGGATTCAAGGCTTATAGATGATGGAGGATGGTAGAGAGTATATCAGATTCAAGACTTGAGTTATGAATGGTGATATCCTCTTGCGGAATGGAGGAGTGAGTCTTCGCTATAGGCTTCCTGAGCCATTCCGAACTTCCTCCATAGAAGCAGGAGACAGATGAGAAGATGGGATGGGGACATGTTGCACAGACTTCTCAGCTTTGCAATCATCGCAAGGGGGCACCCACATCAGGACCGGAAAAGGAGGAGGACAAGGAACAAATGGGGTGTTGGCCTCCTCCTATGCAATCTCAGGTGCCTCATGATCCGCAAGATTTGGGGAAGAAGGGATATCAGGAGGCTCACCATATTGGGAAACATAAACCAGGCATTTAAACTCATGTCCAAATAAATATGAGTTTAATTTTTTTCAGGAATTTCACAACAGAGGTGACGGAATTGATCATGAAATTCCTTAACTGATTCATCATGCTTCATTCTTAAACAACAAATTCTTTTACAGTCATCTTGGTGGTTGTACTTATCGAAATATTTACACTAAATCTTGGCAAGCTGGGCAATCGAATGGATAGAATCAATGGGTAATGTATGACACCATTTCTTAACACAACCTTTGAATGTGAGGGTGAGTAATATATCCACGACATCGTCAGACTCTACTCTGTTACACAAATAGAGACAGGTAACTTGAAAGAGATGTTTACAAAAATTTGATTCACCCTCACCATCGAACTTAAGTTCAGACAGGTCATGAATGAGTACCGCAGGGATGGTATAATTAATCTCTTTGGAAAAACATCCCAGGATTATGATTTCAGGAAGGGTCATTTTAAATAAGAGATTCAACCAGACTCTATCAGCACAACTTATCGTTTGACCCTCCCTCTAGCACCATTTTGTTGACAGTGCTGGAAATCTGTCAACCAAGGGGATCTCCCTGATGTGAAGTCCCAACAAGACCTCACTTCATTTGGTGTAGGAGTCCCATCTGGTATGAAGGCTTGGTTACCATATACTTAGAGATCTTCCTTGGCTCTAGTTGTCAGCACATGAGAGTGTTATGCTGGTATCTTCAAACAGTAAGGTACGTGTGCCTGGTGAGTGCGTAATGTAATTGTGTCAAGGTTCTCTTACTATGAAGGGGAAGAGTAAAGTGAGCCTCTAAATGAGAGGTAGTAGTACCACCTAGGAAGACACACACGCGAACTAGAAAGGTTTGTCCAACACCCAGCAAAATAGTCCACAGTGGATGTAGCAGTTGTTAAAATCGAGGTGAGGAGGAAAACACGTACACCACCCAGCGGAGTAGTCCACACGGATGTGACGGTCTTTATAACCATAAACCAAAGATGGGTTTGTCTAATGTCCTACAGAGTAGTCCACAAGGATGAGATAGTAGTGTTAAACGATACAACACATCTTCAACAATGTAAGTACTAAAACAACTAAAGTAGTTCAACTATCTTAGTACAGGTTAAGCAAACATGCATTACAAATGTTTAAAGAGTAGTCTTACAAACATCTACGAAACATGCATGAAAACATACTGGCCTTAACAGGCTTCTGAATTAAGCAAAAGTCCCAAGACACATTTGTACACCATACATCACTAGTCCCAGTAGTGAGACATTGGAGCCACTCCTTTCTCCTTAAAGAACGGATTGTCTACTCTCAAGGCTATGTGGGAGGACCCAAGGTGAAAAGTCCTTGCTCATACAATGGGATGGGTTTATATAGCCAAGGGTGATGCTTGACCCTTGTGACTCTTGGACTACCCTCATGACCATTCAACTTGCAATGACTTTTCAACTCACATGACTCTTCAACTTCTTATGTGTGTCCCTTAGACTTCACTTTACATTACATTGAGTTAGAACAGATATGGCCCATAGTGTTGATGTGCCCAAGATATCTCATGACACAAATCAACATGACATTGCTGACATGTACTAGCCGACTATGGTGTCCATGTCAAGTTGTTGCGCCGATGAGTGATGGATGTACTCTTGGTGTGCTTTGTCTTCTCCTCCACGCAAAATAGTGTTGCAGGGTCTTCGATGGTCTTAGTGTTGCATGATGGTTCAATGTATATGTTCCTCTCACTTGTTGCTTGATGTGCTTGGTACATTTGTCCAGCTACAAGCAAGTCTTCTAGTATGTGTGCTCCTTCTTCATCATGTTCGTCGTCTCGCCATGACCTATCAATGTACTTTTTCCTATAATTCACTCATGACAATATGACATCAAATCCAAAACCTCATAGTCTAGCATGATGCATTGTTCTTGTGTTCTAGGTGACAAGTAGGGAGGACAACTCATTAAGACAGCACAGGGCGCAAATCAGGCTGGAATGAGGAACTCTAGGAGGATAGCTTGCACTGTCGGGAAAAACTGCGCAGTGACCACTGGGAGGAAGAATTGCGCAGTGAAGGACACCATTGGCAGTTGCAAGGTGGTACCCTGAGGGGCACTTCTGCGTAGTTCCTAGAGGGAAGGCAAGACAGGGTTGCAGGGGATTTGCTAGGCAGTTCTGTGCAGTTTTCAAGAGCAAGGCATGACAGGGTTGCAAGGGACCTATTGAGCATGACTGCACAGTTTGGGAGAACAGTGTAGGACAGGCAGTAGAGGTCATGCTAGACATGATTGCGTAGTTTAAGAGAACAGTGCACGACAGGTAGTAGGGGGCTTGCTAGACATGACTGTGCAATTTTGGAGAATAGTGTAGTGTTGAAAATGCAACAAGATGATGGAGCTTAGTAAAACAAGTCACCTTCACTAAGTGGGCCCGCAGGCTATTTTTCGCGCAAAGTCTATTTTTAGACATATGGATCATGGTCTATGAGTTGCAGGATGCTATTTATGGATGATTGGTCATGTTGGTAAAAATAGATGGACCTCTATTTTAGACATATGGGCGGAGTCTATTTTTAGACTGCCAGTCAAAAAAATAGAACAATCGAATATTATTAGCTCTTAATAATATTTGGGCTATAAACATTATCTTATCCTCTTGCAGCACTTCAGTTCGAGCTACGGATGTGGCACATGCAACTGCCAGAAGGAAATATGCTTTTCCTATGGGTTAGTTGAGCTATTTCATGATGGACTTCAGTTAGAACTCAAGTGATTGAGTTTGGTGGAGTTGATTGAGGAGTTGATGGAGTTGTGTTCAGTTTGACTTAGTTGAACTAGTTGTATTTAGTCTAACTAACAAATACACTAGTGATGAGTGGTGTGAATTAATTATTAATTAATTCACTAATTATTAACTCATAAACCAACTAAAGAATATATCAGTTAGCTCAGTGCATGGACAGTTCAGTGGAGACAAGTGTTAGAGGTGACTGAAAGGGAAAGACAGCTGTCAGTTGTGACTACAGTTGTACATGAGATTTGCACAATCAGTGGATTGAGATTGCCAATGAGGATTTCGTAGTGCAACACAAGGGAAATACTAGTTTGGATCAGCCATTCTCATCTTTTCTCAACAGGTATTGCGTAGTGGAGGCAGGCAAACAGCGGAGGAGATTTGAACCTGTGATTGATTTAGATCTGAACTAGTTTGTGTGTAACAGGTGGAGATAGTACTGAGTACATGTGAGGAGCATTGTACTATGTATTGTTACATGTTCTTAATCAATATAATATACAGATAGTTGGGGGTTTTCAGCTATATGCTTTCCCCGTGATATACTATGTTGATATGTGTGATTGATGTTTCAATGTGCACATGTGATTGTTTCTTAATTCAGCAAAATTGATGATCAACGTAGAGGAGGTTATGTATTATGCATGATTCCGCAAATAGTGTATAATCAGGATAATCTCTATGAATAAGTGCCATATTATTCAAAATTTCTACATTGTCGACCATTTGTTATGCTTGGGTCCTGTACCAGTTCTTCCCACTCGTGCATAGGGAGGTCCCTACCTCTTGTATTTTGTCTCAAGTCTCATTCCCAACCCCGAATTCGGTCCTAAACTTCCTGTGGATTTTCCTTCATATAGGTGTCAATTAGTTTCTTTATCTGATAATCATTCGATTTCCTTCCTTTTTTCTGTACTGTGCTGCTTGTTCCTTCTTCTTGCTTAACATTTCTCTTGTTGCACCTGGGAGCCATGTTTGTGCTTGTCAGCATCTTGGTGCTATTATCCTTGAAATGTTCTGGCTAGGTTGCAATTGCCCCCTTGCCGTTTGTTAGACCTGTCAACCTGGTTGTGCTGTTCTATCTTCTGCAGCTATCGTTTGCTGTCGATGCATTCTCGCTCGCCACCTTTCTTCTTCCGCATCCACATGCAAAATACATGGTTTCCCTCATGCTCTTCTCTTTTAATATTCCCCTGTCTTAACATTACCTCCAACTGTCTCCTTTTCTGTCCATCCTTGGCTCACTTTTCGGCCCACTTTCCTTGGGATGCTACCCAAATGTCTTGTCCTCCATTCTTCATTAATGCTTATCTTCTCCTGGCTGCTCTTGTCGTTTGTTTGTTGACTCCACATTGCCATCTGGATTTCCTTTGATGTCCCTTCTTGGTCCTGCTATCCTATTCTCCCTTCTACCACCCCTTTCCATTTCTCCCCCCTCGCTTCTCAGGTCAGTCCTTTCTCTTCTCTCTTCCGTCATCCATGTCCTCTCTGTCCTTTCTTCCGTCCTTTGCTGTTCCGTGGGTGATCTATATTGACCTACCTGCAACTGCCTTCGTCCTTCTACCATCCCATTAGCTTCACCTGAATCTCTAGATATCATCTATCTACTGCGGCTGCCTATATCATTTGGTTCATATCCTCATTCTGACTAAGCTCTGCTTCTCCCGCATCTAATTGTTGTTCTCGATTTTGGCATCCCCAGTTCGCAAGGAGGTTCACCGAGGCATTTCCTTTCCTTTTCACATGGGATGAGATGGTGTATACCAGCCACTTAAGTTGATTTTCAACATCTGTTATTACCCACACCGTCCTCCAGCTTTTGCTTAGTTTTTCCGCTAGTATTCCTTGCTGTAGTTGTTTTATGGTTTCTATGACCAGCATGGAGTCACCTTCTATCTGCAGTGTTTGGTACCCTTCTCGTATCACTATCTTTAGTCCCCTGTTTAGTGCATGGTATTTTGCTTCATTGTTTGTGGTGATGCCGCAATCCATTGCATATGCCCATTTGATCTTTCCTTCCTCATCTCTGAATATCCCTCCAATACCTACCTCCCCTAGGTTGCCTTTGGCTACCCCATCGAAGTTTAGTTTTATGAATCCTTGGGGAGGGTTCCTGTATCTTTCTTCGGTGCTTACCTTTCCTGCATCTTGTGCCTTCCCTATGCTTCTTAAGTTTTTTGCTTTGATTTCTAGTCAGTTCATTATACTGGTTTCCGTTCCTTCCGTCTTCGAGTCTTCCTCTTTCCATTTTCCCAGGATGATTGTTTCTCTTATGTTCTTCATAATTTGGTTCCAGATTTCCCCTTTGAAATTTTTTCCTTCTCTGAATATTACCCTATTTCGGGCTTTCCAAAGGTTCCACAGGAGAAACCCGCTTGATAGGTTCCAGGCATGATTTAGGATTATATTGCGGTACAGCTTGCCGCTCCACTGCTCTATTGTTAATTTAATGCTCCCTAAATTTCTTTTTGTAATCTCAAAAAGTTGTTGGTGATTTTGCCACAAGTTGTTACTTACACTGCAGGAATTTACGACATGCTCCATGGTTTCTCCGTGATTTTGGCATAACGCACATCATGAGGGCCCATGCGTCCTTTCCTTCTTAATTGAACCCAAGTCAAGGCTCGCCCATGGAGCATTGTCCAGGTAAAATAATGCCACTTTTGGCTAGGTTTTTAACTGCCAAATTCTTTTCCATTTTTTTGTGTCTGCATTTCTAGCTCCTCTTGTTTTCATATGGTAGCCTTCTGATATTGTGAACATGCCTTTTATACATTTTCCCCATCTTATTATATCTGGTCCTTCTTTAATAACTATTTTCCTGGTTGCCAATTCTTTTTGAAAGGTTGTCCATTGATCAGTTTCTGGGGCTTTAGGCCAGTCACTCTTCATCTTCCATTTTCTCCAGTAGTTGTTTTGTTCACCTACCCAATAGTTTCTTAATGTGTCTTCCACTACTTGGGTTGTGTACTATTGGATTTCATGTAGCTGAGGTTATTGAATCAGGGTTCCTCTTTGTTGCCACGCTTCTTACCAAAACTCTGCTTTGTCTCCCTTACGAATTTCCTAGAAGCTGTTGTCTCTTATCAGAGCTCTGTTCATACTTGCCATGTTCCAAATTGCTAAGCCTTTCCTTTCTGTCAAGGTTCGGAGCTTACCTTCTGGTGTCCTTTCTATCTCATATTTCTATTCCCACAACATTTTCCATAGGTCACTCCCTCCTTGAATCCATCTCCACCATAAGTTTGCCCCCATGACTTAGTTTAAAATATAAGGGTCTCTTAGTCCTAGATGTCCCTCTGAGACCAACCTGCTTAACCATGTCCATGATAGTAAAGCCCATTTTTTTATTTGTTTACCCCTTGCCACAATTTTTTTTAAAGATTTGCACCATTTTTTGGCATATGGTCTTAGGGATTACTTGACTTACCATCTGATAGACTGGCATAGCTTGAAGGACCGATTTCAGGATTATGAGGCGACTCGGTGTATTGAGCGTTCTAAATGTCCAATTGCCCATTCTTTTTTGAATTTTCCTTATCAATCCGTGCCAATTCGCTACTCTGTACTACTGGTCGCTCATTTGTACTCCTAAGTATTTTGTTGGAAACTGCCCAATTTTGAACCCCATTGTTCTTGCCAGGAAGGCTTGGCTCACTCTTGGCATGTTGAAGAAGAAGATTTTAGTTTTCTCTTTATTCACCTTTGTTCCTGAAGATTTTGTGAATTATGATAGTATCTCCCCTAGTTTTTAGCTTCCTTGAGGTTTGCTTGGCTATACATCATTACATCATCCACAAATTGCTGATGTGTAATAGTTAAGTCCTCCCCCCATAATTTGAGCCCTTTGAATTCTCCTATGCTTACTCTGGCATTGATCAAATGACCTAATCCATCCGCTACTAAAATGAATAGGAATGGTGAGAGAGGGTCTCCCTATCTTAGGCCATGGGAGGGTTTAAAGGTGTTGGTAGGGGTCTCGTTAAGCAGGATTGACATACTTGGTGTGGATATCATGGACATTATCCATGCTATCCATCTATCATCAAATATGTAGGCTTGTAGGATTTATTTTAGATATTGCCAGCTGAGTTTATCATAGGCCTTCGCTAAGTCAAGTTTAACCATCATTCCTTTATTTCTCGTTTTCTTAAGGGAGTGGATCACCTCTTGTGCAACTACAATCCCATCCATAATCTATCTTCCTTTCACAAACCATTTTTGTTCTTTAGCTATCAATTCTAGGAGTAGCAGTTGTAATCTTTTTACCATTATAGTGGCCAGAATTTTATAGATTACATTGCAAAGAGCTATTGATTTGAAGTTGTGGGTTTCTTCAACCTAATCTACTTTAGGTATTAATGCTAGAAAGGTAGCATTCCATGCAGGGTGCATTCTTTTATGGCTTCTTGATTCTTCTACTGCGTTAACAATATATTTTTTCATGAACCTCCAAATTGCTTCAAAAAATTCTACTGTAAAGCCATCTGGGCCAGGGGCTTTATTTTTAGCCATTTACTTGACTACTTCCTCGACCTCCTTCTCAGTAATTACCCATAGAAGTGCTAGCTTTTGATCCCTGTTTACCTTTCTTGGGATATATTGTCTTATCTTTGCTATCTCCTCTTCTCTATTACTTTGCGGCTTTGTCAGTATGCCCTTGAAATGTTGGATTAGGAGTTTTTCCATTTCCTCTTTTTGGATTACCCTGTTACCTTGTTTATTTTTGAGGGAGAAAATTCGGTTCTGCTCCCTGTGTTGCTGCATCGCTCTATGGAAGAATTTTGTATTCCGTTCTCCATCTTTTAACCATTGAACTCTTGACTTTTGTCACCAAAGGATTTCCTCCTGCTTTCTTCTTTCCTCCAATCTGATTAGCACCTCTCCTTCTTCCTGCACAGTCTCCTCTGTTCTTCCTTATTATTTTTTGTTGTATCCTTTTCATGGACATTTGGAGTTGTTTCTTGTCCTTATGGATGTTGCCAAACTCTTCTTTATTCCAAGTCTTAATTTTGCTTTTCATCTCCTTAAGTCTCAATTGGAGTGTGTGCATCTTATTCTTATCTTGAATTTCTACTTCACTATTTTGCCACCAGGTTTCCATCTTTTCTATGAGTGTTGGATCTCTTAGCCAGAAGGCTTTGAACCTGAAAGGTTTGTGCTGGTTTTGATTGTTCCTGGAAATTTCAAGTTTTATTGGCTAGTGATTTGATGCTTAGCATGGTAGGATCGTGTCTTCATAGAAAATATCTTTCCCAAGGAAGTGTTATGTGGCTAAGAACCTATCCAATCTGGAGGCTATTTGCCTACTGCCACCTCTTCTATTATTCCATGTGTATTTTCCATTGATAGTATTTATATCAACCAATTGGAGGGTTGTCTGGGTTTCCCTAAATCTCTCTATATTTGCATCCTCCTGTTGCAGTCCTCCTTTCTTTTCAGTTGTGGTTGTTATCATATTAAAATCTCCTGCTATCACCCATAGTTTTTCTGTGTGTAGGTTTCCCATTCCACGCAGCTATTTTAGGAAGGCTTTTCTCTCAAGCAATATGTGCAACCTGTACACCACTGATACAAGGAACCAATCTTTATGTCCTACCATTATGAATCTCCCTGATAGAAATCCTTCTCATTCCTATCCGTAGGTCAGCCTCTACTTCTGCTGGATTCCACAATATTGTTATATCCCTTGCACTCCCTTTTGCGTCTACTGTCATGCTTCCATAATAAGGCTTGATTTTTTTAAGAATTTCCTCCATTTTTGCTCATGTTATTTTTGTTTATTGAAGCAGCATGATCTGAGGTTTTTCTTTTTTGATCCTCTTAGCCAGATACCTTTGCTTACCCTTGTTGTTAAGCCCTCTTATATTCCATGATGTAATAATCATTGAGATGGTTGGGTTGTTTGATGGAAGACCGCTGAAAGTGGCACTACTCTTCCTGTGTTGACTAACATTTCTCCCATTATTAAAATGGATTCTTGTAGGTTCTTCTATCCTCGTTTTTCCCCCCTTTCCCTTTGTGTTGATGGTCCTGGTTGTTGTCCTGTTGTGTTCCAAGCTGTTCATTCATCCCTGTTTTCCCACTCTCCTGCTTTTCTTTGTATTTTTGGATGATGTCTTTGTATAGTTTTTTGTCTTCTTCTGGGATAAACCGTTCATCCAAGTTTTTCCACTAGTCTAGAAAATTTTTTAAAATTTCCTCTTCTATGGTTGGGTCATCCCCTTTATTTATATCTACTTCCTTTACTTCATACTCCTGGTTTACTTCCTTTTCTTGATTCTTCTTTACTTATGGTTCTTCTTGAGCTTTCTGCTTATTGTTGTTGGCATCCTGCTATTTCCCCCCGCCTTCCTGATCTGTCTCTTCTTGGTAGTCCATCTTTTGGGTTTCTCCCTCCCCTTCTTCTGTTTGTAGTATTTCATAGCTATTTGTCTCTTTACTTTATGTTTGCTGTTATTTCCTGCCCTCCTTCTGGAATTCGTTGGTGGTTCATTTCTTGAGTTTTACTTCTTGAAACCCCTCATCGTCTTTAGTGGCTTTCCTCTGCTGCTTGGTCTTTCTCTCCTCTTTCTCTGCATTTAAGGGGCATTCCTTGAAAAGGTGTCCATATCCATGACATTTTCTACATCTAAAAGGTATATGTTCATAATCCAATGCCTGCTGCCAGACCTCCTCATGATATTCTAGTTCGACTGCACCTGGTATAGGGTTTGCAATCTTCATGTACACACATATTATTGCATACGAGGTATATTTCCCTCTTTTAGTTGATTCTGCTATCTTTACGAAACTACCTATGTATTCCCTATTCCTTCAAGAATCTCTGGATCCCAGAAATCCATAGGTAGTCCAAACAGTCTAACGCATATAGGTGCTACTAGGAATTTTTCTTTGTCTGGGTTATAACATTCCTCCCAATACCTCGTAAATAAACCTGCATTGTTATGAAAATATGGTCCATTTTCAAAAACTTTCTCTTTTTCTTGCAAGTTTGAGAAGATTACTATAAAGAACCCGCGTGCACCCAACTTTAGTTCGATGTGGCCGCGTGGCTGCCATTTCTGCTGGATCCATCTTGTCAGTTCTTTTTCTGAGGGCCAGACTTCGATGAACTTGCAGATCAATGCATGGTCCTTCATATAGCTTCTGTACCTTTCCAGTTTGTTCATCAGGATGACAAACCTCGGTTTCTCCACTGTGCATGGCAGACATCTTACTTTGCTTCCCACTTGCCAGCGTGCACCCAGGACAGGTCCTGGTGTCCTTTGTTCAGCCTCTGCTTTGCTATTACTTGTTCCTTCTCCCGCTGTCGCATCCCTATAGGAGGGGATCTCTCCCCTCCTAGTCTCCGTTGTCATTTTTGAGCTGCCTGTTCACTTCTTTTCGTGCCTGTTCGCTTGTTTTCGAGGTGTTCCACGCCGCCTACCTCATGGTCGCAGGGTCATTAGGGTTGCAGAGCTCCAAAAATCCCTCATCGTTTTCCCTATGACACCAGTATTATACAGTATTAAAAACCAATGTTAGTTTATGAGTTGTTATATATTTATAAAATATTTAAATTATATGTTATAGTTAATTTAGTTTAACGCTATTTATTAAAATTTAATTGTTAAAATAAAAAAGTAAATGTTAAAATAAAAATGTAACTCTGTGTTATGTTGAAAAATGTGCAACAAGAAATGTTAAATTTAGAATGTGCTAAAAATAGACTTGCTAAAAATAGCATGTCTAAAAATAGCAATTTGGCCAGTGAGGTGTATTGGCCACCTTGGGTGAGAGGTGAAACTACTAAAAATAGAAAGTTCCAAAAATAGAATTTATGGGTCCCTTCCTATTTATAGCAGTCCCTGGTCTATCTATAGGAAGTAAAAACGAATTTGGTCTTAACAACAGTTTAAAATATTAATTAATTAATCTCCGTGAGTTAATTATTTAAGGAAAAACAAACTTGAAGTCTATGTGAGGACATGCAATAGTTTATCTATTAATTGGTGAATTTATCCATCAATTAAAGAGATAAGGATGAGTTGTAATTATTTGGCTCAGTTAACTAAGTCAAGTCCAGTTAGATTAATTTAACAAGTTGTTAAAATAATGAGATTCAATTTGTTAATGCTTTGCATGCATGTAACAACTAGTATTTTCAGATAACTGAATATTATAGCTTAAATAACTCATGCATGTCAGTTCAGACAAAGACCCAGTTGAGATCAAATGTGGGACAGTGTACTATTAGATGCTTAACTATTTCTAGGAAGTAGTTTTTGCATGGTTGGGGAACTAGTGTTCTCAAGGAATACGTAGTTGGACCATTGGTTGTTTTTGGTATGTTGGAATTAATAGCATATGCTTTTCCTATTATTTCCTAAGCAAACTACGTAAGGACCATAGGGAAAGCCTATATAAACAGGGCTTGGGTGGTTCATGAGACATATCTTCATATCTTCTGGTTGAAGATCATAAGAATCTTTTGATTACAGAGAGAGTAGGATAGCTATTGAGTTGATTCTTTTTGTATGTTGAAGAGGATTTCCACTTGATTGATTCCTTCTTATCATTTATATGTGTTCTTATTGATGTTGCTCATGGTTGATTAAACTTCCGCTAAATTTGCTATAGAAGTAGATCAAGTGTTTTGCTTTAGTACATTGCATTACTAGGTGATCTACAGTGGGAATTTCTACATGGTATCAGAGCTAGCTGATTTGTAGAAAAAGTTCTACATGGTATTAGAGCTAGCTGATTTGTAGAAAAAATTCTACAAAATTCTTACATGTTATTTTTATTTTATCATTTAATTTTAATAATTTACATATTTATTAGTTATTAATATAAAAGTGAAATTCCATTTAAAAAAATATAGTCAATAATAATTCATACTAATTTATATTTTATTATTACACAATATTGGCCACATTCATGAATATTTAGTATATATATGATATTTAATAAAAATAAGCATAAATTCAAATGACATAAGAGAGAATAACTATGCAGAGAAATTAAAAAAAAAAAATGGAGACACAATTCTTTTAAACATTTTATTATTATTGTCCCATGCAATATTTTAAATAAGCATCGTAAGTCACACATTTTAATTAATCAGCCTTGATTATTGTCTCATACAATATTTTGAATAAACATCGTAAGTCGCACATTTTAATTAATGAACCTTAAAAAACACATACAAGTAGCCCACAAGTCTTGATTTTGAAGCTACTATTTGAAATTTATATAGTAGGTTGCTTCATTTCTTCTATATTATAAATCACTTACTGTTAAACTCTATTATTAGTCCCTGCCATCTGGTAATCGCCAGGGACTATAGTAATCAGAAACCACGATGTTAACATTAGTTGACCTGTTTGTGACCTGCTTCTTAGTGCTGGTTGAGGGAGTATACCGAAAGTTTTTTGGTACATAGTAATTGACTGTGTTATTTGGCCTCTTCCTGAGGCGAGAGGAAAAAACATAGGTTATATTTATTTTTTCCCAATCAATGTTAGAGCAAATCAGTGTTAGAGCAGTTTCATCCCGTTAATGCCAGCATTAGTTAACAAACATTAAATGCTATTTCCATAATATTTGGTTCATATTATGCTTTAGAAAACATTGTCTATGGTTAATATACATGGCACACTTTCGTCAATACACATGGCACACCACATGGCTTTATGCATGCATGGACTGGTGTGGTGGCTATAGCCTTCTACATGTCCGTAGGTTGAATGCTCTGTCTTGTACAAGCTTGCGATCTAGATGCCATGCTCTGCATTAACAAGATTTGAAGGACAATTTAATGGAACAACAATACAACTTAAAGGAGGAACAAGAGGAACCAGACAAATTGTTGTAGGAGGAGCTAGAGGAACCAAAGAAAATAAAAAAATCAACTTGCAGGAGGAGCTAGTGGAACCAAAAAAACCAAAAAATCGGCCATGTGCATGGGAACCTACAAACAGTTATTTAAGCGTGGCAGACGCAAGATAGAATTCAGGTTCTTTCTCTTCCAACCCTGCAAAATTACTATTTCCATTCTTAAATCCCAAAAATTTCTATTTCCATTCCCAAGAGAGTAAGTAGTTGCTGCAGGCGTAGCTATGCCTTCAACCGATATGCAAGGTACTCAAAGAAAACAGCATTTGCAATAATAAAATAGTAGAGCACTTTATTTTGTGAACTAATATTTGACATCTTGACAGCAAGCTTGACTCAAACCCACTTGATTATTTTCATTGCTACAGTGCAAGACTAAAATTTCGAGTAAATCTCCTTGCTTGCTTGTGGAGAATTTTAAATACATACAAACCATTAGA
This sequence comes from Pinus taeda, assembly GCA_000404065.3. Taxonomy (NCBI): domain Eukaryota; kingdom Viridiplantae; phylum Streptophyta; class Pinopsida; order Pinales; family Pinaceae; genus Pinus; species Pinus taeda. The sequence continues at coordinate 46,019 of APFE031549469.1, forward strand.
AAATAGAATATAAAGGACTAGCTTATTTTTACTCTATTCTTGTTGATGTTTGTAGAGGGTTACTCTATGCTAAACTAACAATTTATGAGGATGAGGATAATTCAACATTTTTGTTATACTAGTAGTTTGTGCACAAAATTAATTTAATTAGATGACTATACCTACCAAACAACAGACGAAGTCTGTAAATATTTAGATAAAATAAAACAATATGACAACTTTTTGAACACAATGAAAATTCTGAAGTTAAACAATACCATTTCCCATGCCCTCGCAACCATTTAGCATCCATGGACAAAAACACCAACTTTGGCTTTAATAACATAACAACCGTGATTTCCCATGGTCCATGCCAAGATACATAGTCTCCAACATATGCAAATTACAATATCTTAAAGACTCTTAATTTATGAAATTAGATCCTCAAATGCAAAAAGATAAGATGCAAATTTCTCCAAAACTTCAGTTTGAAGATAACTATTATGCAAAATACAGGAAACAGATATTTCATCCAAAATGTCAGACTGAAGATATTATTAAAACATTCTGGAATGGAAGCTCAAATCCCTGTTAGAATATCTTACAAAAATTAGTGGTAGCTTTTCAGTGTGCTATCAAAGCAAACGCAGAAAGAATTGAATGAAAAAGTAAAATATAGGAGGTTACTTGCAACATCTGCACATCTCTTGGCCTCCGAATCATACTTCCTAGAACATGCATGGTTCCAGAAGGAGCTGGACTACTGACAGGCAACCCAAGACCATTAGAAGAAAGCATGTTACTAATTCCTGAAGAAACCATCCCAAGAATTCTTGCTGATCCTAATCCTGGAAATCCTAGCCTTAACAATGCCATTCCTCTGCCAAGTCCGCACATCACTCCAATGCCATTTCCCACGTTGGCACTGCACAAAGTGCTATCTTCAGATTCATAATTCTTTGCAGAATCCTACTTCCCTGCAAAGGAACCTACTAAGCTGAGCCAAAGAAACAAGAAGAGAGAGCAAGACTAGCAGACTCAATCAGGAAATGTATGGATTGTGACACAACAAAGACGCCTCAATGGAGAAACTTGTTACCTTTTTGAATTCGGTTTTGTCGGCCCTTGACTTATATGTTAGCCATGCAGAGTATGCAACCTTTGACAAAACAAGAGTAGTGACGTTGTATATGAATCAACGCCTTGTGTACTCCGAAATGCCTTGCTACCTTGGAGCTATGGGTGTCTTGCATTGGGTTTTTCTGAGGACATTGTTCCAAAAATAACGGTGTCATTTTGTGTGCTTGTTTCTATTTCCTTCAGTTGATGATAATATAATATTTTGAGCATGCACTAGTGTTTATTTTTAGTATTTACATTGTAAATAACTTGCTAGGTAATGGAACAAGTAGGTAGGAATAAATCAGTAAAGTGCATGGAGGGTTTCTAATTGATAGGTTTAGAAACTTCAACATGGTATCAAAGCGTGGTTGCAGATCATAGGAGAACTGAGGACATCGCCCGAGCAGAGAAATAGCAGTAGAAAACAATTGTCCTGAATGAGAAAAGCTATTTGTAATAGAGCAACAACAAGGGAAGGGTAACGTAGTTCCTGCATCATCAAGGGTGAGCTAGGAAGAGGCACCACAGAGGCTAAGGGAGGCAAAGGGAGACTCACGCAAAGCCACGCAGAAGCTAGGACAGCTGACGCAGTTGGCTAAGGAGACCACGTTGCTAATGTTGGAATTGCGCAGATCCTAGGAGCTCTCACCTTCAGGTTGGTAGGGTTTAGGAGGATGTGGGAAAATTGCAGAGTGGAGCTGGTGAGGTACTGTAGTCAAAACAATACCTGACAGGGCAAGGCCAATAGGAGGGAGTTGCTACCGAGGGTTTCTAGCCGAGAAATCCGGATTAGTGGTGCGGTTACACTGGCGATCAGAGTAGGGGGCATCTCGACATCGGCAGAAGGATTTCTAGGAGGGAAATCGAGACTCAGAGGGAGTCACATTGATAACTTACAGGAGGGAAGTAGAAGAGCATCATGGTACTACATGGAGTAAGAGACCAGGATAGACTGGACGGAGCGTCAAACTTCGCAGTCTAGAAGGCCAGAATCTTATCCGTACTTGACAGAAATCGTGTCAAGGACTTCGCCTTGAAGATGATAGCTATCCCAGTCGACCCAGCTAAGAATGACAAGCATAAGGAGGCAATGGCGAGGGCCAAGAGCATCATCCTTGACGGGGCAAGGACCATGTAGTACCACACATTGCCGAGAAGGAAACGACAAATGAGATGTGGGAGGCCCAGAAATTGTACCAACATACTTCTGTACATAGAAGGATGCTACTAGAGAATCAACTCAGGTTATATCAGATGAAGAAGGGAGAGTTGATTGACACCTTCCTCGAAGGACCGAATGAGATCTGAGATCAGTCGATTGCCATAGAAGCCATGCTGGATTAGGAATTGATGGTGAGGACAACCTTGAATGTAGTCTCAGAAGACTGTGAGGTATTTTTCCAAAGTATACTGGGTAGAGGGACACTTCCACCTTGGGATGAGATGTGGGTGGCTCTTCATCAAGAAGAGATCAGACGACAATCAAAGGCGAGAAGCAGCGCTAAGGGGATCATAGTAAAAAAGGAAGAGGAGGAAGATGTTTCCTTAACATATGAGGGAAAGCAAGAAAAGCGAAAGAATAAGGATCTCTCCAAGATCAAATGCTTCCACTACGGGGAGCTAGGTCATTATGTGATCGAGTGTCCAAGCAAGAAGAGTAAGGGAGAGTCTTCCGAGACTAAGGCAGTACTAGCAAGGGTAGAGAAGGAAGTGGAGACAAATGATGACTGTGTCATGAGTGCACACACACCACTTGAGCAGAAGTGGGGAGACATCAAATTGTAGTTAGGTGGACTACAAGTGATGAGGGGTAGAATCCTCGAGGTACCCAACCTCTTAGATTAGACCTTTCTACGGGAGCCCCGAAGAGGAGTAGTAGGACTTGCTGATGTGGCTAGATATGGATGCGGATGAAGTGGAAAAGAGAACTACAATGCAGGAGTCTCGAGATAGCGCGAGGCTAGCAGGCTGCAGCAGTGCAAGAGGCACGGGAGTGTTGCACCAGTGCAAGATGGCATAGAGAGGTGTGCAACAGTGCGAGAAGCAGGGAGTTGTTGCAGCAACACAGAGGTCAAAGAGGGAGCACTTGTCAGTGGTAGAGGGAGCTTCAACATCAAGAGGGTCTCTATCCCAACAAAGAGGTCAGAGTTGGGAGATCAGTTACTTACTTCTCAGTAACTGAGATGCAATGCAGCAGTGGGTAGCACGATGCATCATGATGAGAGGAGTCACAGTGTGGATGCCATGTTGGGAGAAATGACCAGCAACAACATGGATGCAGAGGGAGCTGTTGTATACATGCAGCAGTGGCAGTGGCAAAACCATGGACACCAGTATAGGATACAACAATGCAGAGGATGGTGGGAAGCAGGCCTAGCATCAATAGGGGGACCGATGCTGGATGATCAGAGTAATACTCAATGAGAAGTATTGCTAGAGCACAGTCCTCGCTAAGAGGGAGTGTTGATTTGGGGTAGCATCAGATGTGCTCTAGCCACGAAGTTTGGTGGAGAGGTTAGGGCACATGAGATCTCCAATACCCAAAAAGGGTTTGGGAAGATTCTAAACAATTTAGGAGATATAAAGATAATTAATATTTTTAATGGAGTTGCTAAGTCTAAACTTAGGGAAATTAAAATATTAATGTGGATTAATATAAAATTGTGTTAAAATTTTCCAAAAGACATGGATCAAGCCAGATTTAATCTTAGTTGTTGAATAGGGACTTAATCATGACCGTTGATATGTCAATGAGAAAAGTATAAGAGGAGGCTTGAGAGTCACTTAGGAAACACACCACATGATCAATCATTCTATTCTCTAGCGCGGGGTTTTGCTAAGAGAGATAGAATCAATGATCAGAGTTGCAGCTAAGGGGAAGTGAGTAAAGAGAGACAGAGAGGCAGAGATAGTGTCGGGAGATCAATTTAGGAGCTAGAGAGAGTGACGCAGTAGCAACTAGGGCTCATGCAGGGCCACGCAAAGGCATCCAGGAGCTACACAGTGCTTCAGAGAGGTCAACATTATTGACATAGAGGGTCAGAAGGCTGACACAGGGCCTCCTGAGGCTGATGCAAGGCCTCCTGAGGCTGACACAGGCCCATTCAGGGTGACGTAAGGCCAACGCTGGGCAGAGAGAGGTTGACGCAGTCCAAAAAGGTAGATGCTGGGGTTTCTGGGGATGATTGGAGCTGAGGAGCTACTAGAAGGTTTATCGGGGACATTTGTCTCAGACTGAGAGGTACGACTACCAAGGGCATTCTCTATGGGTAAGTTGGATTTTGCACCTAGATTGTACTCAGAAATTGCTTAATTAGAAAACCCTCAGATAGCTGCACCGATTTTCCTGCATTGGGTTTTTCCGGGGACATTGATCCAAAAATAACGGTGTCATAATGTGTGCTTTTTTCTGTTTCCTTCAGTTGATGATTTGTAATATGTTGAGCATGCACTAGTGTTTATTTTTAGTATTTACATTGTAAATAAGTTGTTAAGTAACAACAAGCAGGTAGGAATAAATTAGTAAAGTGCATAGAGGGTTTCTAACTGGTAGACTTAGAAACTTCAACAAAGTTCCATTTAGGTCAACCCATCAAGAACCGAGTCATTCATAGGTTGTAGAGACCGACCCTTGGGTGATTAACTTAACATAGTTTAAATACTTTTCTCCCACCCACCATATCCAAATATCACTAATGACCTATAGATAATCCAAAACTCAAAATAAAGGAAAAAACCAACCTAGAAACATATTTTCCCCGGTGAGGAAGATGACGCATCAAGCTAGCATCTAAATTACTCCATGGGACCTGTCAAATCCTTCTATGAATCCCACAATGATTTATCCCCAATTTGAGTTTCAAAATGGTAAGCCACATTGGTTTATTATGTTGTTTCAATGACAATTCGTATTCTTTTCACCAAATCCCACATGAGGTCAGCATTATAGTGGCACACCTCTTCATAATTACCATTCCCTTGAATACAATGATCGTCTTATGCAGATGTCCTATGGAAGATTTGTATTGTGTCCATCAATTTGTGTCCCTTCCTTGTAATTCTTACAATATTATGTCGTCTACATGCATCAAACATAATTTGATTTCCATGACATCTATGGAGTTTCCTTCCCTAATTTTATGATGAACCCATTCCCAAACAATGATTTTATAATCATGGGCCCTGTAGTAATTTTTTAATAGATTGACATAGGTCATGAATCCTTCCATGAAATAATGTTTAAGTCTTTGAGATTATGGTCGGTTCCACCACCTTGAATCGTTATTTCTTTCTAATTTCCCTACTTGAAGATGGCAGGCTTGGTTTGCATACATGTCAACTTCTTCATTTTGACATTTTAGGATATGAAATTACTTTTTTGTGGGATATCTTCTACGAGCCCCTTTATTTGCTTAAGAATATTCTCCAAATGCTTGTCCCTGGGTGAGGTTCCTTTGCATAAATGATAAATGATGATAAGTGAATCCCCTAAGATGTTAATATTTGTCACTTGAATGGTTTTGGACAACATCAAACATTGCAACAATCCATGCATTTCTACCTAGTTGTTTGTCATGTGTCCAAATCCCCATGCATACCTTTTAACAAGATTTCCTTCATGGCAATGCAAGAACTCTCTCCCTCCTACCACCCATGATTTTTTTGAAGAAAATTTCTCTTATTTGTATTCAATTTTTCCTTATTATGCTTGTGGAATTTCAAACAATAATTGATCATAATTCCTACTAGTCTCTACTTGATATGCACTAGAAATGTACATTTTTAGTAGAAGAAGTCATAATCTATTTCTATGATGATAGATGCACTTTAATTAAGAGTCTAAAACAAATTAAAGACACTTCACAAAATAACTACCTTGGAAAATGTTGATCTTCAATTTGGTAATGCTTTTACAATGTAAACAAATTATATCAAAGAGTATATGTTAGTATGGATTTTAGTGACCTCCTTATAAAGTATGCCAATAAGTGATGGGCTATAAAATTACAAGAATAAAGCATTGAACTCCATAAATCACTTTAATTATTATCTAGGGGACAATTAAACTTAGACATTATAGGAAATTTCAGCTTAAAAGTGGCCTCATAAGGAAAAATAATAAAATAATAGTTAAAATAATAAAACAAAAGTTACGAATTTTGGAGGGAAGAGAAGAAAACTACCTTTTTTAATTGTATTTTTGGCTTATCTCTTTATAGTTTTACTCAAATTTCAAGTGTAGACACTCGTTGGATGCGGAATTAAATTCCACATCTAACGAGTACCCATTATGCATACTTTTGAGAAGAGCCGCATTGATCGAAATTGAAGATACATTAAAAAAATGTGTTCAACACGTTTTTTTAATATATCTTCATTTTTTGTTAATGTAGGTCTTCTTAGAAGTATGCATAATGGGTACTTGTTTGCTGTGGAATTTAATTCTACATCTAACAAGTGTCTACATTTGAAATTTGAGTAAACCTATAAAGAGATAAGCCAAAAATACAATTAAAAAAAATAGTTTTATTATTATTATTATTATTTTCCCTCCAAAATATTTATATGTACCTTTTTTTAAATTTAAAGATTTTGATTGGTTTACATATTGTGTACATGAAATTTTCAGGAGAAATTTTAGTCTGAACTATTTTTAATAAGTGTTGTGCATTATGTACCCAAACTACAAAAAGTATATCCATTAGAAAGTAAAATTTCACATATTATGATATTTGTTTGAAATTTTGATTTATATGATATGAAAAGTATATATATTATATTATTATATTATAATTTAATTATAATGTAATTTATATTTTAATATAGTATTAATATAATATAATTATTTTTAATCAACTTTTTAATTAGTTTTAATGAGTCTTAAATGTTTTAATATATATATATGTTGTAATAATGAAATTATTATATGCCTATGTTTTAATAGAAATAAATCAATCACATATTTATTCAAAGATAACTTGAGAAATGACTGTCGTCACCTTCTATTCATTTATTCAATTGAAACTATATAATACTACATTCAAATTAATGAAATCAAAATATTAAAGTGTCATCTAGTCATTCACATATTGAGACTGAGAAAAAAAACACCTACACACATATAAAGTAAGAAACTCAATTAATGTAACTAGAAGTTATGCTTTAAGCAAATAATGCAACCATAAACTATTATAAGAAAGAATAGGGGCCCTTCCTACTATCGTTCCCTTGCATAGGCCCTACATAATGAAGTCCCGTGAAGTTTTACATAAAATATAATAATAATAATATGCAGAGGCTATATCAATATTCATAGCTTCATTTCCTTTGTACATTTCCTAAGTGGAAGTTGAAGGGAATCTTGAATTAGAATAAAAAAAAGTTTAAAGAGGAGGGAATTGAACCCTAAAATTATATATATACATATATGGAATGCCTTAGATCTCTTCTCTTGTATACTGGGAGTGCTTTGGAATCTCTAAGAGGAGACATTCAATTGTTTCATTAATCTAATCTCTATGTTTAAGAAACCTATTTCCTAACTAAACTATGCACATTTATAAATCATGAGCTCTCAATTGATTAAAGGTTTCTTTTAAGAGGAATAATAGTCTCCTTCATCACTATAGGATCTATAAAATTCCTTCTCCTATTGCTAAGTCAAAGACATCTATAGCTTGTTATTAGAAAAGTTGCTAAATAAATAATTAAACATTTCATTAATGGATGACGTGATCAAGTTTATAAAATTCCTTCTCCTATTGCTAAGTAAATCTATAACTTATTATTGGCAAAATTGCTAAATAAATAATTGAATATGTCCTTAAAGAATAAGGCACAAAAATAATATAAACTTTACAACATATCTTAAACCTTAAACAAGAACATTATTTCATAACACCATTCTCAAAGACATAAAAATACAAAAAAAATCATTATTCATCCCATTTCCTTAAAGAATAAGGCACAAAAATAATATAAACTTTACAACATATCTTAAACCTTGAACAAGAACATTATTTCATAACACCATTCTCAAAAACATAAAAATACAAAAAAAATCATTATTCATCCCATTTCCTTAAAATTAAGCTAGAACTCATTAATTCAAAGACAAATGTCAAATAATACTTAGTTGGCCATTTAAGTGATGGTTTTGGAAATATTTGAGTAGACTAAAGACTATTACTCTTGATTGGTTCCAACCTTATTGAAGGCATTTTATTTTATGAATGGGCGATCAACATGGTTTCTTGCATACACTTATGCTTCTCCGAATTTGGCCATGTGTCAAACTTTTGGGTAATTTTGGAATATGGATGGTGAATAGTTACTGGGGATTAACATTGCCCTTGATTAGGAAGATCAACATGGTTTCTTGCATACACTTATGCTTCTCCGAATTTGGCCATGTGTCAAACTTTTGGGTAATTCAGGAATATGGATGGTGAATAGTTACTGGGGATTAACATTGCCCTTGATTAGGAAGACCTAAAATATTATGAGATTGAGTTAATATAGGGTGTATGTGATTTTTTAGGATTTTGAAATATGATAGTTATATATTCCTAAAAATGTTAGGAAATAAAGTAAAGAAAGTTGTAAATTATTTTCTAAAAACTTTCAAAATTGTTGAAAAATAAAGTAAAAAAATTTCGATTTTAAAAATTTACGTAAAAAGCACTTTTAAATTTGATCTATTATTCAAAATAAACATAAATAAAAATAAAATTAAAAATAATCTATTATTCAAAATAAACATTATAAAATTATTAAATTTAAAACAATGGGGAGAAAAAGGAAAAAAAAAACAATCCCGTGAGATCCCAAAATCATTCTATGGCTGGAAGACTAATAACCAAAATAAACACCGATGTCGAAAAAACTTCGTAATTAAAAGTATATCAGATAAAATAACCAAAAATAGCTTTAAGAAAAAAAAAAATCAAAAGAAATCCTAAGACTTTGAAATACACTTTGAAACAAAAACAAACGAACCAAAAAAGACAAAGGAACCCAAAATTTTGGTAACATTTTCTTTATTTACATCTTTAGATTTCAATGAATCTTAAATCCAAATTGAGAACCTTTCGATTTCCTTAAGTTTGGAAAGTTTAAGTGCATGCTTATCTTTTGAAACTTGCAATTGCAATTTAGTGTTGAAAAGGAACATCATACATTAATGTAACTTTGGTAAGGTTTTCTCCATTTTAATTGTACTTAATAGTTGGGGAGATATCATCTACTAGCTTGGCAAGGCATGACATATGCCTGGGTGAATTTAATGATTTGGGATTATATTATTTTTAATAGTCAAATATAAATTTTTATATTATTGAAAAATAAAGGATTTAAATATTTTCATTAAGTAGTTTTTAAGTGTGATTTAAAAATAAAAATAAAAATCAGTTTATTTTATTTTCTAAAGTGTTTATAATTTAGTAAAAATATATTGAAATTACAGGTTTGACAAGTGAATTTTTTAGAATTGGAATGCTTCATAAATTTTTAAGGGTGTTATATTCATATATGTAATTAAAAAATTAGTTTAAACAACACAAATCAAGATTTAAACACGATTTTTTTTGTTGAATTCTCATCAAAAACTCTCCAATATCTCAAAAAAAAACACTTGATAAATACTTAAAATTATGAAATTTTCATAAATTCATATTATTAATTAAAACTTTATAATAATATTATTAATAATTTTAAATTTAAAAAATAAAATCCAATTAAAATAAAATAAATATTCCTTCTGTACACCAATTTGATTATTAAAATTTACACCATTGTTTATATTTAAATCTACATGACACGGCAGCTCAAAATATGATCCCTTCCCAAAAACTATTACAAATATATTATATTAGTAACTATTACAAATATATTATATTAGTTAGGATTGAGTTGATAGATTACCATTTAATTTTATCATAACTATAACTCTAACATAGTACATCTAGAGTGAACTTAGGTTTAGTGCATTTTAAATGTTCACAATCACATATAAAGTAATATTTAGGGTTTTTTTTAAGCAATATTCTAGCTTTTCAAGATGTGACCAAGGGATCTTTAGGTTAATGATTTAATTGCAGAAGCAATGAATTATAAATTGGTAGAATTTAATTTAAAAAAATATTATGTTGGTATGTTTTTCTAATAAGATGATGTTATTTTTTTATAATAAAATTCAGTTATGATAAATCACATTGGTTGGTGATAAATGGTTTTTATGTGATTTTGCTAAAATTATTTTCTTAACAAAATTATGGATCACAAAAGTATAAATTCCTTAGAAATTTAGTTTACAATTTAAATTTCATTTTTAAATATTAAATAATAGTTTTTTTTCAAAATATTTAAAATTACACAAAATTCTGGGTTGAAATTATAACATTATAAAATATTATAACTTATGTTTTATAACTTAAACTTATAATTTAAACCATTTATTATTAAATTTAAAACAAATACAAAAATCATTATTAAATTCAAAACAAAGGAAAAAATTAAAAATTATATGAAATTCTATTATGTGAGTCGGAAAAGAAGTTGTGGAAGACATTCAAAGCTGAAATAAGAATAAAGCGCGATCGGGTAACTAATATGTCAAATTAAGGTATTCGACGGATCCTAATTTAGCCACGAGAAAGAGAAAACACAGAGGCCCTGCTGTGAGTAATGAAATCAATTACAATGAATTTGATAATACATGTCCTTTTACAAGCAAGCAGAAAAATGGAACTGCAGCAACGGAAGGGAAGAATCCATCCATCCACGTGTGTGGGTGGGTTTGACTGTAGCCGCCAAATAATAGTAAATCTAAGTAAATTGATAATAATCACAAATAACGGATAAAACCAGGGAGCAACAAAGCAATGAACGTGAGAATATAAGCAATTCCTTGGTTGATCGCCATTCCTGCATATAGAAATTAATTAATATCAATGTCATGAATTTAGAAGAAAGAAATTCAATAGATATCGCAGCAACTTCGATAGGTAGAAAGTTGAAACTGATAATAACAAATTTATGTGGATTAATGTTTTTTTATTTTGAAGAAATAAATACGTTTAAATGAATTTGAATTTATGTGGGTTGCAGATTCCGAAAATATTCTGAAATCTGAAATAATTATGAAATATTCTTAAAATCTACAATTTGCATACACTAAAAAAAAATACTGTAATCTTACCACTCAAAAATTCAGGTTACTGTTGTTCTTCTTGTCGATTTGAAACAATATAATGAGGGGAATTCAGCCAAGAGCAGAAAGTAAAGAGCTAGAGGAAGAACATTGGTTGGATGGCAATTGAGAAATGGGGTGGAGGTTGCGGGTTAAATAAGACGAAGACGAAGATGACGGAACTAGCAAGGCGGGCCGAAGGAACAGACTAGATGAGTTTGCCTTGACTGACAGAAGTGATTTGGGGCGGTTCCATGGGAGATGTAGATAAGCTTTAGAGAAAAATGCTCGATTGTAAGATGCGGATAAGCTCCAGAGAAAAAAGCTCGCTCGATTGTGGTGCCGAGAGCGAAGTACCTAGCCCCAGAGTTTCCAACCAGGATTCCGTGTTTTAGGGGCATCCGGTAATATTTGGTTCGAACATTGACATGTGTGGTATAGAAATTAGAATTTAGAATTTACTTTTAGTGGTACAGATTAGAATTTAAGACTTGATTGGTTTTTTTTGGGAGTCGTTTAAGGTGGCGGAGGAACAATGGTCTAGACAGTTAAAAGTAGTCTAGAATTGGGTTGTTATCTGGGGCAGATTTTTATTTGTGGGAATTTATATTCATCTTTATGAAAGAATTATATGGTAAATTGAGAGAATTTGAACCTTGAAACATTTTTTCCCTATCATATTTTCATGGCCAATTAAACTCTCTCTCCAAAATAAATTTCAACCATTTCAATATTTAAATCTACCTATTTTAATATTATTTATTAAAATTTAGTTGTTAAATAAAAATTGTAACTTTAATATTTAATTATATTATTATTCACTTTTAGTGTATAAAAATTAGATTGAAATTTATGTAATTTTTTTTATAGTTTTAACAAAACATATTGTAATTGTAGAAATATATTTAAATGTTTAAATTTAATTATTTTAATATCATTTATTAAAATTTGGTTGTCAAGATTTGTTTCTAAATCAAAATTTCTTCTTAACCGTGCTACAGTTCTCCTCTGGTGCAGTGGATAAGGTTCAGCACTAACCAACTGCTTCTTCCTTTCTTTTAAGGTGCTTCACAAATGGAGACGCTTCTAGCTCTCTTAACTTCATTCTCCAGTCATGCCCTCCCCAATGATAAGAATCATGTCTTCGCTTCAAATTATTGGCATGAGTCTGCCTTACTCCTTAGCGGATGGCTCCTTATTGCCCTCAACATTAGTTTCTAGTGTTGCCACAGGTGTTGCAAATTCCTCTATGTTATTGTCAATTGTTAAGTGTTTCCCTTTGTATTTGTTTGTGGTGGTATGTGCATCGCTCCTCCCTCAGGCTAGGATGGCTCTCATCTGGCAGTGTCCCCTCTCTACTTTTGCGATATTGTGAAATATGATTCTTGCAGTCTTCCCTCAGGGTCGTATCCTTCATCCCATCGCTATAGGTTGAACCTCATCTCTGGTTCCTCTTCCTTTGAGATGCCTATTCTTAAAGCTTCCTCGAATGAGGTTCCCTTAGTGGCTGAGGCTTTACATGCAGCGAAATGTTTCTTAGAGGTAGGTTTGATCTATATGTTTAATAGCCTGTGGTTGAGGTTTGTAGATCTCCATTCTTGGATCTGAGAGCAATGGAATCCTTTGATATCTGATTAATTGAAAATATACCCTTTGGCAAGAGCTTTCTTTATCATAGTATTTGAAAGATCAAGGGTTGATTTCTCATTCAAATCCGTGCTTCTGGGGAAGTGCAAGACTCTCTTTGTAGCATTGGCCCCCCTCCTTCGATCTGATTTTTTCATCAATCTCGAATGCTTTGGTTTAGGTAAGGCTCCCCAACCTTCCTTTTCATATGTGGAATCTAGCTACTTTGACTGCAATTGGGAATGCTCTAAGCAACTTTTATTGTCGAAGCAAAGACACAAAACACTACTTGAATCCCACATATGCTTGCATATGTGTGGAAATGGATTTCAACAAAGGTTTTCCTATTGAAATTAAGTTAACATGACATGGTTATTCATGGGTGCAAAAACTAGATTACAAAAACATTTCTTTTTGCTGTAGAGCATGCTACGAGACTAGACATTCCCTGAAAAACTATCCCAAAGTTGGGAAGAACAAAGAAAAGAAAACTAGTCAAAAACCAAGATGATGGGAGGGTACCAATTCTGATCATTATATAAACTCAAAGAAGGATCCTCCTCTTGCTCACCGCAATGAGGCATACTTGCAAAAATCCACAAAATTATTAGAGCTCAAGAATGATCCTCCTCAATATCAAGGATTTTCAGTTGAAAAACAAGTAAATATAAGCAGTAATGTGGAGGGTTCTGATTCCACAGTTAAAGCTAGCAATTCAAATGTTTCTTTGGATATCTCTCTTGGAAAAAATACTATTGGGGTTGAACATCCAATTTTGGACAAGGGCAAGAGCATACCTTCAAATTTCAAATCCTCCATGCGTGCTTCTTCAAAAGTCAACATCGAAAAGGCTCCCTCTTGGGCTGATTGATGCAGGAGCATCCAGCTCAGGGAAGGACATGGCGGGAATTTGTCTTATTGAAAAAACAGTTTGAGTTTTATTATTTTCTTTTATTTGTCTAGGAATGGTTGTCTCAGCCAATGACAATGGTTGCTTACTTAGTTGTTTTTCTCTTAGTTTTATTTAGAATTTACTTTAATTTACAAGCAAGAACAGAAAGTTGATTAGAAACTATTTTTTGTAATCATATTAGTAACCACTGGAAGTTCTGCCAACTACCAAGTGTTCCCTATAAACATAAAGAAAGAACAACTAATGGGATCTCTTTACCATTGTTGAAACCACCCACTGTGACAGAGGAGCCAAGACCATCAGTGCTAGAGTAAAACAGAGTAAAAAGAAATGACAGAGAAGGAGGGCATACCTTTGGGAAATTGTTGAACGGAGACTGGAAGCGGAGCAACCTCATAGCTGCAATTTGTAGCAAACACACAACAACACCAAACTGTGAAGATAGTGCACAAGAAGAGCCGAATAAATAGAAGATGAAAACAGTGAAAGCTAGCAGAGCCGAGTTGAAGTTGACAAAGGAAACCAATACCAAGGGTTTCACAACCCATAACTAGCATAGGACGAGCACAGAACGAGCGAGGCATCACTCCCAAGTAGAGACCCACATATTACAGCAAATCAAGCTCAACCAAAATGAAAACGCAAAGAAGTTATAGCGTAAAAACCTCACACAACGAACCCCAAACCCTCACCAACAACATAGCGGCACAGTAACGAGAGAATTGCCAAATGAAGTGAAGACTTAGTGCCTCGAGAGTTAGAAGGGGCGGGAAGGAATAGAGTTCAAGGACTAGACACATGTCCTCACCACCATACACCCACAGTACATTGCATTAAAGTCAACCAACCACTGAACCATAAAACAAACAAATCAATACATAAATCATTAACCACATAATTATCACTTAGCCAAAGGTTGTAGGGGTTGGTCCCATCACTGATCAAGAAAAAGTGAAATATCTTTCTATGATTCAAAATAAGGAAACTGTCAGTAGAAGTTCATCAAAGAAGGGTGATATATCAGAGTCTGCAGAAAACTTGAGCTAGACCCAAGTGGGAAAAATTTCGAAAAGTAATTCCCTAAGGATAATGAGAAGCCATTCCAAGCTAAAAATTTAAGTTGAGAATGGGTTGTAAATATGTCTAGAGTCTAGGGGTCTTTTGGAAAGGTTACAGCTGGAATGGGATCAAATTTCTTGTAGCGAGGAGTTCTCTAGTAAGGTTTTGGGTTGATCATGTGCATTCTAACCCAAATATTTAATAAATTTTGATATTTCATGTTCTCATAAGAATTGTAACAATTTTGGCGAGATCCCATCTATATTAATATAATCTTCTCTACCCGTTTCTTAAAAAAAATGCTAAAATAAAAATGGAAATTCAATCATTTACCTATATATTGTTAGTTTCATGTTATAGTTTAATTTTAACCATTTCTTAAGTCTTAATACAAGAATGTAACCAAGATAATAATAATATAGCCAATAATAATTCATATCATTTTTAACTTTATTATCATAAACTAACAATTATATTTATTAATTTTATTTTGATATGTTTTTTCAACAAAATAAACATAAGCTCAAATTAGGCATAAGAAATGATTTTGTTGAGCAATATATATATATCTATATATATATCTATATCTATATCTATATCTATATACATAATCTATATAATATCTATATATATATATATAATATATATATAATATATATATATATATATTATATAATATATATATATATATATATATATATATATATATATATTAAAAATATATTAAACATCTGAACAATCCAATTGCATGTTCACAAGAGAGATTCAAACTTGGTTATTTACAGGAAATAACAACCAAATCCAATATCAAAGGACAAGTTGTCCATAATTTGCAATGAAAATAAATAACCTACGATTCAAAATGATAATATTTTTTGTGTTTTTTCGATGAAAAAACCTAGGAATGTTCATGGATTTAATCAAGGGTCCTTTTTTCCTTTTTTCTTCTGCACATCATTTGATTTTGAGGAGTTATCAAGGACAGGTATGTAGGAAAAATTAACTGCATTTCCTTGGTCAAATCCAAAACCTAGAGGTTCTATTTTCGTTGCTTCCTTATCATTTTATGAGTAATCTGACTCATTTAAGAATTTGTGATTGCTCATTGAAAAAGCTAAAACTATAGTTGTATCTTGTGTTTCTCCATTGGATGGATGGATCTCAGTATTTGCATGATGATATTTCCCTGCATGTGGTGGAGTTGAGGCTGAAGGACTCATTTTAGTTGTAGAAGTTTTTTTCACTGCATATTTTTTAGCTTGTGAGTTAAAAAAGTCATAGCTCATTTTTTTACTTTTGGATTGTTCCATCCTCACAACTTATTGTTGGAATCTGAAGGAAGAGAATGTCTTTTAGAAGAGGAATCTAGACATTATGAATATGATCACATTATTAATAGATCCTACTTCGGAATGTTGTATTTTCATAGTCCAGTGCCTGTGTAAAGATAAGGTCATTCCACTTTAGGAGGATTTTTTCTAGCAACCCTTTGGTAAGATTAGTTTCAACACATATTCAAGCAAAGGTCACTATCCCATTATCCAACCTCTCCGTGTTTACTTTAATGAACCAATAAAGTGAGTTTCCCACATCAACTAAGATGTCTGGATGAAGCAAATGAAGGGGAAATTTGAAAGTCTTACCCAAATTGGAGTGATGGTAGTTGGCATAGAAAGTGGGTTATGTCCTACTATTTTGAATCTCCCTGATAGAAATCCTTCTCATTCCTATCTGTAGGTCAGCCTCTACTTCTGTTGGATTCCACAATATTGTTATATCCCTTGCACTCCCTTTGCGTCTACTGTCATGCTTTCATAATAAGGCTTTATTTTTTTAAGAACCTCCTCCATTTTTGCTCCTATTATTTTTGTTTATTGAAGCAGCATGATCTGAGGTTTTTCTTTTTTGATCCTCTCAGCCAGATACCTTTGCTTACCCTTATTGTTAAGCCCTCTTATATTCCATGATGTAATAATCATTGAGATGGTTGGGTTGTTTCATGGAAGACCGCTGAAAGTGGCACTACTCTTCCTGTGTTGACTAACATTTCTCCCATTATTTAAATGGATTCTTGTAGGTTCTTCTATCCTCGTTTTTCTCCCCTTTCCCTTTGTGTTGATGGTCCTGGCTGTTGTCCTGTTGTGTTCCAAGCTATTCATTCATCCCTGCTTTCCCACTCTCCTGCTTTTCTTTGTATTTTTGGATGATGTCTTTGTATAGTTTTTTGTCTTCTTCTGGGATAAACCGTTCATCCAGGTTTTTCCACTTGTCTAGTAATTTTTTTAAATTTCCTCTTCTATGGTTGGGTCATCCCCTTTATTTATATCTACTTCCTTTACTTCATACTCCTGGTTTACTTCCTTTTCTTGATTCTTCTTTACTTATGGTTCTTCTTGAGCTTTCTGCTTATTGTTGTTGGCATCCTGTTGTTTCCCCTCGCCTTCCTAGTCTGTCTCTTCTTGGTAGTCCATCTTTCGAGTTTCTCCCTCCCCTTCTTGTGTTTGTAGTATTTCATAGCTATTTGTCTCTTTACTTTATGTTTGCTGTTCTTTCCTACCCTCCTTCTGGAATTCGTTGGTGGGTCATTTCTTAAGTTTTACTTCTTGAAACCCCTCATCATCTTTAGTGGCTTTCCTCTGCTGCTTGGTCTTTCTCTCCTCTTCCTCTGCATTTAAGGGGCATTCCTTGAAAAGGTGTCCATATCCATGACATTTTCTACATCTAAAAGGTATATGTTCATAATCCAACGCTTGTTGCCAGACCTCCTCATGATATTCTAGTTCGATTGCACCTGATATAGGGTTTGCAATCTTCATGTACACACATATTATTGCATACGAGGTATATTTCCCTCTTTTAGTTGATTTTGCTATCTTTACGAAACTACTTATGTATTCCCTATTCCTTCAAGAATCTCTGGATCCCAGAAATCCATAGGTAGTCCAAACAGTCTAACCCATATAGGTGCTACTAGGAATTTTTCTTTGTCTGGGTTATAGCATTCCTCCCAATACCTCGTAAATAAACCTGCATTGTTATGAAAATATGGTCTGTTTTAAAAAACTTTATCTTTTTCTTGCAGGTTTGAGAAGATTACTATAAATAATCTGCGTGCACCCAACTTTAGTTCGATGTGGCCGCATGGCTGCCATTTCTGCTGGATCCATCTTGTCAGTTCTTTTTCTAAGGGCCAGACTCCGATGAACTTGCAGATCAATGCATGGTCCTTCATACAGCTTCTGTAACTTTCCAGTTTGTTCATCAGGATGACAAACCTCATTTTTTCCACTCCGCATGGCAGACATCTTACTTCGCTTCCCACTTGCCAGCGTGCACCCAGGACAGGTCCTGGTGTCCTTTTTTCAGCCTCCGCTTTGTTGTTACTTTTTTCCTTCTCCCGCTGTCGCATCCCTATAGGAGGGGATCTCTCCCCTTCTAGTCTCCGCTGTCATTTTTGAGCTGCCTGTTGTAAAGACCCGATTATGCTAGATATATATATATATATATATATATATATATATATATATATATATAATATATATATAAAAACAAATACGACCAGAAGAAACGCATTGAGATTTCACTTCATTCAACGCACACATTACTGAAGCTCATTTCAGGAACATATCAAAACATTTATATCCTTTTAATCTAAGATTAAGTAGTAATGAAATACACATGTACCGTACATCGGAAGGCGAGACTCTGCTTACTCTGCTGTCGCTGGTATTCCTTGGTTGCCGGTCACTTCTGCGAGTGTATGATGATGCACTTGATCCGAAATAAGACCCACCGGTTTACCTCCCAGCCTACTCCTTGGGTACTCTTCTTCCCCGCGGACCCCCGAGCTGCAATGAGGTTGTACAATGGAGGAAGAATATAGCTGGCAGAGGAGAGCAACCTTAGCTCAAGAGTCCCCTCTCTAAAAACTCTCTACCTCACCAAACTCACTATAGCTTCGTAGTCACAACTTTCACATCATATCATCCATCCAACAATAGGGTTCCCCCCCCAAAAAAAGGTCCCTTCTCTCATGGCTTGCCCCTTCTTTTATAGAAGTCCTCATAGGTGACACTTGGCATGTCATGCATAATTAGTTATTTTTTATAATTCAATAGCTTGATTATTCACCCACCCAAGTGTCACTCTCTCATCAAGGGTCTCCCAAAATTATTTACTTAAATTTTAATTTAAAACTAATATTTTCCTCACCTCAACAAGATTCCTATTTCTTCTCCTAGTTGCCTCTTTATACCCCTTATTATTCCTTAATTTGGGTTCATTACTAAAGTCAATTAATGATTCAAGATTTGATCCCCTATCTACCCCCCTAATTTAACTCAAGTTATCTCTTAGATGGATATTCTTATGTTGGTTGTTGCCACATGGAGGTTCTGTGCATTTCTCTAAATTTAATTTATTATTCTTATTTTAATTCACCTTCCTCTTCTCTTAATTAAGCTTAATTAGTTTAATATTAATCTTTATCCTTACAATTATGTCCATCTTTCCCCTTTTACCTAATTAAACTACATAATCTACCTGATATTTTCCAACAAGGGGAGGGTAGAGTTTTTAAGATAAAATATTTTATTTCTTCCTATGATCCTCTTAACCCAGGTTTTATTCTTGATTTAATTACCTCGGTTTCTAACATCATTTACCCTTGATGTAACTTTACCTAGCTTTCATTCCTTACTTATATTTATTTGTTATTATTTATTTTTAATGATTCCAAGGGTGCCAAGTTTGGTTGTGCCCTTCAAGAACTTTCCTAGAAGTTCCAAGGGCCCACACCTACAGTGTAATTGGAATGCCAAGGGTACCAAGTTTGGTCTGATGGCCTTCAAGAACTTTCCCTAGGGGAAGTTCCAGGGTTGCCCACACCTAACAGTTTATTGTGATGCCAAGGGTGCCAAGTTGGTCGGTGCCCTTCAAGAATTTCCCTGGAATCCCAAGGGTGCCACACACTTGCCCTTCAAGCATCCAGTGACTACGAGGGGAAAATATCGTGCAACGTCATAGACCACTATCGTCTCTTATGTTGCGTGCTATAGTGAGATTAATGGTACCGAGGATCAAGGAATCCGCCTTGATGCGCGCCCCCCAGTAGGTTCCTCATGAGCGACCCAACTTTGGGACCTGCCCTCATGGCATCGTGATCTTCAAGACGAAGGTGTTTCAACCCTTCCAGCCCAAGTCACGGCGGGAGTGCTAGTGGGTGAGATCAGGGACTCTGTCCCACCCCTCCCAAGTAGTTCCATCCACCTGTACAACCCCATCACCCATATGTGAGTCATTCGGCCAAGCAACTCATCTGTGCCTGCAACCATTAACATATCATCAGAATATAGCTAGCCATATATAGCAGGTTTCAAAATCAATTAGAATTTCAAAGATAAAATAATATAAATTTTCATCAAACTAGGTGTCGTCAACTCGTCATGTGCGAGTGCCTTTGGTGGTTTTCCTGCCATACTCAATAATAATCAGTAACCAGGTTTTTCAGCGTTAGTCATTGTCATAATAACATCAATTACCATCACCTGGTCATTCACATCACCATTCATTGTGAACCAAAACTAATGTAAGTAGCTAACATAGGGGATACCTCCATCATGGCTAGCATCATCATAATCTTAGTGGAACCATACATATAGATGAAGGTTATCATCACTATAACATATATCGAAACATGTCTATCCTATACTACTATCACCATCATGATATCAATAGAAAATACACATAACCATTAATTATATCGTAATCATAATATTAATAGAGAACATACATAACCATCACATTCGTTGATAATAGAGTCACATTTCTGGATCCTCGGCCTGAGTTACTCATAGACTAAAGTATGCAAGATAATGTCATATTAGAGTCAGGAAACAGGGGTGGGCACTACACACACCCCCTCTTAATAATGGACTTCGTCCCGAAGTCCTTAGAACATAAAGGAGAGACGACATCACATAATCTTAGGAACTCTTCCTAAAACTCTTGCCAACCTTCTGGTGGGCAGGTTATAATTTTCCTAAGGTATCTATACCATGAATTCCGTTATAACTAAAGGACTATACCTGGGGAACAAAACAAGAAGGCTCAATTCCGCCAATAACATTCTACAGCTAGCAGAGGATTTTCCCAGCGGGGTTCCCTGGAAAATTTACTATGTTATTGCATGTGAACGCATTTTTATTTATGTTTCAAATTACATAAAGAAATTTTGTGTCTTGGTGCAATGAACTTGTTTTCAAGCTTAACATCATAGCAGTTGCAGAACTTCAAGGAAATTCTACATTCTTGACTCTTTACTATGCCCACACTAACATGTGAGTATTCCTCAAGAGATCATAGCCATCTGCATCATATATTAAGAAATTATAGCCATATATATCATATACAGTAAATGTTTGTTGCACAGGAAAAGAAATTCATATCAAAGTAAACAAAATGAAAAGAAGCAGAATATGGAAGAATTTAACTAAATGGACATGTTGTGTAGGCAATGAGAGAAAGAAGGGATACTTAAGGGAATGGATATGCACATGGAGCCTAGAATAGCCATAATAATCTTCCAAGCCACATAAAGTTGTTATTAGTGGCATCCAGTTTACTAAGTTTCTCTCTGAATTTGGGAATTTTGTGGATATGACTAATATTGACAATAGGCTATAATGGTGGACCAATTGTGTTACCAATATAAAGAACTCATCTGCTATAAAAAAATAAGAATATTTATTGAAATATACACAGAATAGTATGTGAATCAAGACTTTACCTCTCTAGTTTTTGGTAAAAGCTTCTTCTACAATCACAGGGATTCCTTTTAAAATTAAAGGGGAGAATGGGGCTTCTCCAAGTTGTATATTGCAATTTGCAACCATAGGACTCTCGTGTTATGACTGTGAAAACAATAGATATCAAATGTTTATTTATGTTATGTTTGAGGATCGCGAAAACCAATCCCCCTCTTTATATTTGTACTCTCTTTTTTTTTTTTTTAAGAGGTAAATTTTGTTTATTGCACTCAAATCCATCCCTACTTAGCTTCCACTCTCTCCACCCTAATCTAATCTGTTGTTCCCCCACACACATATACTTGTATTCAACTCTTTCAATATATATGTATACATCCACTTCCCTATTTGTTAAAGACTTGATATGGGCTTTTTCCAAAAGCTTACCTATTCCAAAAACCTTAAATACTTTCAGCTTTGCATTAATTTTAAACAATGGAAACAAACCCAACAAGAGTGGATGAAGGTACTTATTTTGAAAAAATAAAAAAAATACTCAAAGAAAAATGTCAAGGAGTCTTTCAAGAAAATTGTTCGCATGCAAACAGTGGCGGATTTCACCAAAACATATATATACACACCCGCTAAAAAGCATTGCAATGTTAATTATTGCCCAATATAGTAAATACAATTTCATAACGTCAAATAATTTCAATATAGAAAAGTCCTAATTCAAGCATTTATTTATTTTTTATTTTTATTTTTTTTTGGCATCTAGAGAGGTTTTTGACCCAAATTACATATGAAGAAAAAAAAATCATTTTTATTTACAATAGGTCCAAATAGAACTTTTACTCTTTGACTCAGCAAATCCTAGAAACAGGGAGAACATGGTTATCTAATAAAATAATGATAATAATAAATATGTTTCTTCTTTTTCATTTACATAAAATATACAATGATATAAGTACCAAGATCATTATGAATACTGACCCTAGATACATTTTCTAGCATCTCTTGGCTTCGGTTTATTTTGTTTTGTTTGGCCAGGCCAGCTACACAAGATCAATAGACATTGCATAATTCCCTTCAAGAAACACCAAAGATCAACCTCCTCCTACATCCTCTGAACTCCGCACTTCCAAAACTTTGCAACACCTTCTAACCAATGACACTCCCTAGATTGGCCATTCCTATAACCCTTGAAACACACCTCAGCAAAATCAAATCAATGGAGAATAAATCATATCAGAAACCTATCTCAAGGATAGATCTCCTCTCTAACCACTTGAGCACTAAGAGTATCACACCCTATAACCTCTCACAAGTGCAGCTCACTTTAGTCGTTGAAGATTCTTGGGCATCACACTCATTAAAACCCTCTGACAAAGGCGATAACCCTATCCAAACATGGATTCTTGGAGGATTTCAGCAAACACGCTCTCATACCATGATAATCTCAGATCATGGTTACCAAATTCTGCACTCAAAATGAAACAGCGAGTACACATCTCAACTTTCAATCTGTTTTTATGTTTGATTAACTAAAAAAAATTACAGTGCTTATAGATCAAAACTCAATCTCTTTCACTAGGGCATATAAAAAAAGAAAAATAGGACCTACCATCTTTTATAGAATAAGAAGGCCAAGGTTTACAAGGCAACATACTAACTCTAGGCACTCGGGACAGAGTGCCAAACTTGGGCGAGTGCATGCTTTGGACTCCTAGATGATTATGCCTGAACTAGAATAGGACAAACCCTCATTCAGTGCACCTCCCTCTAATTTAGGAACCTGTGACTTATGTAAGAATGGAATCACTACATGACTCATGTATACTTTTTCTAAAAAATTTAAGGCAAACTGAAATTAAAAAGGTACTTGTTAATTCTGAATTGAAAAGTAAATCAAGAACAACAACTCTGCAAATATACTAACATTGGCACATGCATACACCCTTTAACTCTCTACACAAGCCTCCTCTGTTCTGCACAAAACCTGAGGTGTGATGGATCCGCTGAAGTGTGCCACTGCTGTACAGATCTGCCATCATTTTTGCACCATGCTGGAGGAGAATGCAGACTGAGCAACATGGAAACTCTAACATAGACACCTTCATACATTGGAGTGGTTGAACATACCATCAGCACCCAACTAATCACAAGAGGAAGAAAAACTAGGAAAGAAGCAAGCTGACAGGGAAGTTAAGCAGAAGAAGGCGTTGGGGTCCCAATGTTCACTAGCCAAGTGCCACTTTTCTTGTGAGGCTTTGCATCTTCAGTATCTTTTTCCAATGCATATTTCTAAGTAATCAATTTCTAAAATTGTGCCATAGTCATGACAGTCAAAGAATGAAGTTTGGGAAGAGAATGTTAATTTTCTCCCAGTTTGGCTTGCAGAAAGGGGAAAACGAGGGATCGCCTCAACTCAGCCTTCTTGTATTAGCTGTACAGATATGGCCGCAATGCCCAATCTTTTTTGAGTTCAAAGATAACCATTATTATTTTAAATAAAAAAAGTCCCTTAGAACTCAAGACGTTATAAGCACTATAAGAGCTAATGATTGCCAGTAAAACATGCTATGACAGAAGGTTACAGATCTTGCTATGAATCTTTCGGACCAAGGTTTGCTACGAACCAGTTTTTTTCAAATTTGACTCCCTGAAATTAAGATTGTCATTGCTTAAAGAGAATCTCATTGGCAACAGTTAAAATATTACTTTTAAGACTTGAACCCTCATATTCTCAATTATCTAACTTCATTTCCTCTTCAGTAATGATGAAAGTAGCATTGCGCTGCATAATACTAGAAATAAACAACTTGGAAGTTGAAACGTTGCCTAAAATTGAAGACAAGGCAATTGATTCAACTTGGCATATTCAGTTACCCAAAAATACAATTAAAATGCATTATGAATCCAAAAGCACCCAAAAGTGGCTAGTCTTTCTGAACCTCACTACGTTTATAGAAACGAGATTTAATTAAACAAATCTCATGGAACTGATTTAAACCATGAAAAAGAAAATTGATGGACAATAACCTAGTCCAAATTTCATTCAGGGAATGCGTTTTAAATTGATGGACAATAACCTAGTCAAAATTTCATTCAGGGAATGCGTTGTTTTTTTTTTTTTTTTTTTTTTTTTTTTTTTTTTTTTTTTTTTTTTTTTTTTTTTTTTTTTTTTTTTTTTTTTCAAGTAAACAGATAATAAGGGCTTGCATATCATTGACAGTCAAATTGTCAATATAACATTGTTTTGTTGAAGACCTTTTTTTATTTCCATTTGTTGATATTCAACTAACAACAATTAAAATTGCCAAAAATTGTGCCATTATTCTTAGGACTATGCATGCCTCTTCATCAAGATGCACGAGTTCATCCTCCCTAATATCATGTCAGAGACTCCATATCTGTCTTGATGTGGCCACGGTATCGCAAGATATACATGAATACAAATAGCCTAGTTATGTTCAGAACATCATCACGAGAAACAATATTTTGCTGAATGCAGGATTGAAGGCCAATATAACAAAATTCAACATGGGGACCAAGAATAAACTTTCACGCAGCCTTGCCCACATAGCTTCTAAATACCTTTCTCATGGGCTAGTGACTGCACAAACCAATATCTATGCCGTAGGCAATTGGTCCTCTGTTGGAAGTTACCGATCCAATAGAAAAATTGACAAGGCGAATGGATTCTTCATTGCATTAATTATAATACCGTAGACCGGGGTTTATTGATAGCATATACCTTTCAGGGAGGTAAGGAAACACTCCTATTTTATTCGAAATCCATGATATATTAATACAAAAGAAACCCTATACTTATTACGTTAGGGGATTTCCCTTGCAGGTTTGCCTGTTGATTGATATCACAGTCTTCTTCATGATGGTTCTTGAGGATGAATTCCATGAGCGTCCACAATTTTATAAGTAAAATTCTGAGTTCCACGTTTTTGAAGCATTGGACACATCCTAATTGCGTAAAACATGTTACTGTGACCAGGTATTTGTCCACTTAGAGTTGGACTCTCCTTTAAGACTTCAGTGCATTTAGATCATCTATTCGTATTAGTATGCAAAAGAAGGATTGATATTGTCTCCAATTTTCTACAAGGTTTGTGCTACATGAGTGACCTATAAAGCTAGCATAAAGGTCCAAGACTACACCCTTCTTGTCGGAAATGGAAATGAATACAATAATTCTCAGCTGACAAAAATCCCACTGGTGTATTTATTTCTTTTCTTTTTTTTTTAAGTTTGACAGGATATCTAACATAGCATTCCTTACAGCCAATCAACAAGACTAAAACTGATCGCTGATTCAAAGTTATAGCCTCTATCAAGGAATCCAATCCTTCCTGATCAAAAGCAATGCAAAGGAATATTGTAAAACTGCCTCAGAACAAATAAACATTACTTATTGGAGGCCATGATTATAAAAGCCACATTGAAAATCACTGTTGATATGTAATGCCAATGAATCCTACCATGGCATGGGTTAAGTTCCCGCGGTCTGAAAATATCTTGTTTCATTGTGATTTCCTTTCGATAAGAACATGCACGAAATATGATCATAATCATTGAGTAAGAGGCAAACTAAGCCAGAGGATGAGTTCCAATTTGGAAGCATGCACATTCAAATCATAAAAGTATCACAACACTAGAATTTTTTTTTGCTTTAGAAATGTTCTTGTTTTAAATGAACAATACAATTTTCCAAGTGTCTTCACATCACCAGGAATCTACTGCACAGGTTTTTTTTTTTTTGTATACACTTGAAAAATTGTCGTAACATCTGAGCTGGAATGTATAATCAAAATTGACTGTTCAAGTAGTAGTATGTGGCAGCAAGCCCTACAACTCCTATCACAAAACTATCATTACCCGCTAGTGTTGTGCACAAAGGAAATTTAGCAAATGTAATTTATCTACTCCAGTGATTGTTTGGAAGTGCATGAATAGCAATTACCAACTAAAATGACACCTCCTTCATGAAGATTATATTTGGACATGTTGTGATTTCGTGGCAGCATGTGACAAATTCCATGAGGCTGGACTCTGTCATATGTGCATCAATGTCTAAATGCATTCTAAAGAGGAAACTGCAAATGATAGACTTCAACAATAATTGCGGCGGTTCGGAATCGAGCAGGTCGAGAGCATGGGATAACCTGATTTGTCCATTATGTGCCCCTAAAGAAGTAGCACATGGGATAGTGAAGAAAAAGGAATCCATTTTACTCCAGTAATGAGTGTGACTCCTTCACAGTTTGTAGAGCCTACATCATCACAAATTTGTCTGTTCCCATCACGTGTTGTGCATCTTGATTTGGTGTGCTCCACAACCATCGTCAATCCCTCAAACATTGAGGAAATTATCCAGGCGCATTATGATTTATTTGTCACTCGTTCAATCTCCTAATTCAGGATCATCTATTCTTACAAAGAGTGGTTGGATGCCCGACGCAGTTCAGCCCAATCCACAGGGATCTCGTCATTAACAAGAAACATCGATACGCTGTCAATGGCGTATCCTTCCTTCCTCGGGATATGCCCTTGAAACCAGCGGACTATTTCAAAATATGAGAATTCAACTTC
Source organism: Pinus taeda (assembly GCA_000404065.3). Classification (NCBI taxonomy): domain Eukaryota; kingdom Viridiplantae; phylum Streptophyta; class Pinopsida; order Pinales; family Pinaceae; genus Pinus; species Pinus taeda. The sequence continues at coordinate 73,260 of APFE031549469.1, forward strand.
AGTACCATCTCTCCATACTACAGTCGTGTTCGGCATGCAGCTTAGTCGTGTTCAGCATGCAGCTTAATGCAGTCGTGTTCGGCATGCAGTTTAATGCGCTTAATGGAAAATTTGTCGATTCCTAAACTCTCGCATCAAGTTCTAGATATTGTCAACTGTCAGTTAGGCGATTCAGATAAACTCTCTATATTTTCCATCATTAACCTGGTCTGACTCATGCTGGTGTCTACGCGACAGGTGACTAAACGCCATCCCTACGTGTTAGCTTGTGCTCACAATCAAATCAGATTTTATGGATCACAATTTCCTAGGAGAAGACGGTAATGACCACGCCAACGTGTTAGCGCCATCGTGTTAAATGTAGTGAATTAAAATTAACGACTATTCGAACCACCAAGTTCGGAACCGTATGCTCTGGGATCTGTAATTATTTGTTAGTTGATATCGGTCAAATTTAATATGAGACAAATCGATTCCTGCAATCACCGGCGCTCTTCATTTGTATATGTCTTTCCATTTAAACCAAAATCGGCTTCAATATATCAAATTAGCAAGAAAATGGGATTTCCAAATTCCAACCCCCGGAACGTATTACGACATGTGCCTGGGTTTCTAAATTCAAGGCTCACATGATATCAAATTCAGTGACCAAATCATTATTAAGTTTATTATTGGACAATAGAGATGAGAATATAGTTATGTACGCCATAATTCTTGCAAACACCATGAAACCGTTATCAAGAAATTTGAGATGCTCGCTAGTGGATATGATCTCCAAAATGTCTTTCACCTCTCGCATCTATTTTATGTTCCTCTGAGTCGGAAAGTTTTATATTGAAATACATATCAACTTTGATTGTTTTCTCTTTTCTTTTAAAATATTTGACTATGCATTTCAAAATGCCTTTTGATTGAAAATCTATATTCTTAATATTAGTGTTTTATCTTGTTGTATGCCCGCAACTAAGTTTGGCATTCTTACAATTCAAAGTTGAAGGTCATCTCCACAAATCTGCCTGCAAATGGCTGCGCAGACAGATGTTGATTGAACGCCTCCATTGCCTATAGATTGACTCGCCAGAACGATCTGAACTTGAAACTGCACATAATGGAATTGACAGTCGAAGAGGAATATAGGCATGGATCACAGAATTGCTGAGATCAAGTATTTATATACGTAAATTATCAATTGAATTGTACTCAGTTCAGTTCAATTTGGTGATTGGTTAGTGTTTGAGTTGTTAAAGTCGTTATAAAATGGCAAAAGTTGGTGAAGTTGAAAGTCGTCGTTACACATGGCTAAACTCGGTGAACTTAGGCGCTGAACTCCAGATTAAAGATGAAAATACACTCTTCGGTCGACGTGTACCGCACTGGAGATGATGTTGAACAATGACAGCACATCGGGGAATCAATCATCTGACCTGCAATCCATTATATCTTTCGGTGGAGTCAAGACGATGTTCCCTTCCATTCCATAAAATGCTAATGTTAATCATTTCTCCCAATTATTTCTTATGCACAACATGTGCGAAGCAAGCAAAGCAACAATGAACGATTAAATTATGCTCCGAATGAAAATTTTCTGTGCATTTTTGGGTTTATCCTCAAGCACTCTTTCTATATAAATCTGTTGGTCTACTACGTACACTCCCAGCCTCATTCGTTTAAGTCAAAACATTGTAATCACTGTACACTTGACAAATGTTATGAAGAAATTCCAGTGGGCTGATTTTTTTTTTTTTAAATAAAACTTTTGACATTTAACCGTTTAATGGCACTTTACAAATGGAACATATTGTAAACAAATTGCGCAGCGTAAGGACCTCCTAGACTCGGAAACACACACATCGATGAGGATTTTTTTTTTTTAACTTAAGTAATTTGATTTTAGAGAAATACCCACTTATAGCAAACAAACTAGTCATGCATGCATGGGCCCATAGGCCTCAAGGGTTCAACCTGGCTCTGATACCAAGTGTAAAGACTCGATTATGCTATATACAATTTTTTTTTTTTTCAAAAACAAATATGACCAGAAGAAACACATTGAGATTTCACTTCATTCAATGCACACATTACTAAAGCTCATTTCAGGAACATATCAAAACATTTATATCCTTTTAATCTAAGATTAAGTAGTAACGAAATACACATGTACCGTACACCGGAAGGCGAGACTCCTCTTGCTCTGCTGTCGCTGGTATTCCCTGGTTGCCGGTCACTTCTGCGAGTGTATGATGATGCACTTGATCCGAAATAAGACCCACCGGTTTACCTCCCAGCCTACTCCTTGGGTACTCTTCTTCCCCGCGGACCCCCGAGCTGCAATGAGGTTGTACAATGAAGGAAGAATCTAGCTGGCAGAGGAGAGAAACCTTAGCTCAAGAGTCCCCTCTCTAAAAACCCTCTACCTCACCAAACTCACTATAGCTTCGTAGTCATTGCTTTCACATCATATCATCCATCCAACAATAGGGTTCCCAAAAAAGTCCCTTCTCTCATGGCTTGCCCCTTCTTTTATAGGAGTCCTCATAGGTGACACTGGGCATGTCATGCATAATTATAATATTTTTCTTTTAATTTAATACTTGATTATTCACCTACCCATGTGTCATTCTCTCAACAAGGGTCACCCAAAATTATTTACTTAACTTTTTATTTAAAACTAATATTTTCCTCACCTCACAAGATTCCTATTTCTTCTCCTAGTTGTCTCTTTATTCCCCCATTTTATTCTTTAAATTGTGTTTATTACTTGGAGTCAATTAATGAGTCAAGATTTTATCCCAATCTACTTCCTAAATTAACTCAGTTTATCTCTTAGAGGGATATTATTATGTTGGTTGATGCCA
>APFE031549473.1:0-14058 GCA_000404065.3 Pinus taeda
AAACTTTGTATCTCTATCAGACACAATACTTACAGGCAATCCATGTAATCTTACAATTTCTGAAAAAAATAGATTAGCAATATGTGTTGCATCACTAGTCTTTTTACATGCAATGAAATGTGCCATCTTGGAAAATCTGTCTACCAGAACATAAACGGAATCATTCCCCCTTTGAGTTTTAGGTAACCCCAAAACAAAATCCATGCTAATTGCATCCCATGGTCGGTCTCGTATTGGCAATGGCTGGTAAAATCATGTATTCTAGCTTCTCCCTTTAGCATGTTGACATATCCTGCACTTCTCAACAAATCTCTTAATATCAGTCTGCATCTTTGGCCAATAATAAAAAGTATTTACCTGAGCAAAGGTTTTGTCTTGTCCAAAGTGACCAGATAATCCTCCACTGTGTTTCTCCTTTATTATGTTTTCCCTCATAGAACATTTGGGAATGCACAACTTGTTGCCTTTAAACAATAAACCTCCTTGGATAAGATAATCTAACCATTGACTTCAGTTATGAACTATTGGATTTTGTACTGCTGTGTAAATATCTTTGAAATCTGCATCATCTTTATTCATTTCAACCATTTCTTCAAATCCTACAACACCAACTTTTAATTCTTGCACAATGAAATTTACCCTACTTCAAGCATCAACAACTTTGTTCAATTTACCACTTGTGTGCTTTATCACAAAAGTAAAGCTCCGCAAAAACTCTACCCACTTGGCATGTTTCTGGTTCAATTTCCGCTGGTTGTTTATGAACTATAATGCATGATTGTCAGAATACAATATAAACTCCCTTGGTAGCAAATAATGTCTCCATTTTTTTAAGGCTTGTACAATAGCATAAAATTCTTTATCATAAGAAGAATACTTCTTCTTAGCTTCATTTAATTTCTCACTGAAGTACGCTATTGGTCTTTGTTCCTGACTCAAAATTGCTCCAATTGCAACCCCGCTAGCATTTGTTTCAACTTGGAATACTTTTCCAAAATCGGGTAAAGCTAACATCTATGATTTTCCTCTTCAGTAACTTAAAATTCATGTTTGTTGCTTCTGTCCACTTGAACGGTTGATTAGTCTCCTTGAGTGTTTCAAGAATTGGTGCACAAATCTGACTAAACCCTCTGATAAATTTCCTATAAAAACTTGCAAGACCATGAAAACTTCTTACCTCAAATATATTCCTTGGAATAGGCCAGTTCCAAATTGCTTGGACTTTCTCTGGATCCATTTTGAACCCTTCTTTATAAATTACAAATCCCAAGTAAATTAATTATTTTTTCATGAAACTACATTTCTTCAGATTTATTAGTAGTTTCTCTTCCTACAGAGTTCTTAAAACCAATTTAAGATAATCTAGATGTTTTTCTTTACTTCTACTAAAAACTAGAATATCATCAAGATAAACAATAACAAACTTGCCTGCATATTCCTTCAAGACTTCATTCATCAATCTCATGATTGTGCTAGGTGCATTAGTGAGTCCAAAAGGCATCACTAACCACTCATACAACCCACTGTTTGTTTTAAATGCAATCTTCCATTCGTCTCCTTCTCTAATTCTTTTTTGATGATATCCACTCTTCAGATCTATTTTAGTAAAATACTTTAACCCACTCAAACAATCCATCAAATCATCCATGTGTGGCAAAGGAAATCTATACCTGATAGTGATCTTGATTATGCGTCTAGAATCTATACACATATGCCATTCACCTCCTTTCTTTGGATTGAGTAGTGTTGGCACAGCACATGGACTAAGACTCTCTGATTAGTCCCTTATCCATCAGTTCTTGCACTTGTCTTCCAACTTTTGCATTCCCTTGAGGAGTTAATTTGTATGCTGCCTTGTTTGGCAAACTTGCTCCCAGCATTAGATCAATATGATGACTAATACTCCTGATTGGCAGCAATGCATTTGGCTGCTCATCCACAATAATATCAGCAAAATCATTCAACAGAATTTTGATTTCTTCAGGTAAATCATCTAAGTTTGTGGAAGTTAAAATTACCTTAGGTCTCCCTATGACAGCAAAATGCATTTCTTCGCCTTTCCCAATCTCTTGTAACAACTCCTTTCCACTCATCAGCATAACATTGTTTCCAGGTGCTCCTTTGTCAGCGTCATCCTTCAATGGCAGCAGTGTATGTTTATTTCCATTCTTCTCCAGAGTATAAGTATTTTTCCTCCCATCATGAATAGCTTTCCGATCAAACTGCCACGGTCTTCCCAGCAATACATGGCATACATCCATTGGCATTACGTCACACAATATCACATCCTTATATATACCAATTTGTATCTCTACCTTCCATTGTTCTGTCACGATAATTTGATGCCCTTTCTGCAACCATGACACTTTGTAAGGAGTAGGGTGTATTGTCTTCACTAATCCTAGTTTGTCCACCATCTCTGCAGAAACAAGGTTATCAGTGCTTCCGCTATCAATTATCACTTTACAACATTTACCTTTGGATTTGATGTAGTCCTGAATAAACTCTTCCTCTGAGCTAGTTCTTCAATCTCTTTCTCTGCCTTAAGCAATGCCCTTTTCAACAATAGGGATTCTCCTACTTCAGGGGATTCTTCCTTTTCTATAATTCAAGGTGTTTCTGGCTTTGCTTCAACCACATTCGCATTCCTCTGACTTGTTGTTCTATTATGAGGACAGTTCCACGATACATGTCCCCATTCTCCACATGTGTAACACCGAATATCTCTTCCTCGGCCTCTTCCTCTGGGTGCAAATCTTCCTCTATTAAAATCTCCCCTCTGTGGTTGTCTGCTACTTGAACTTCCTACTTCGTTCTGATGTTGCTGAAACCTTGGTCTAGTAGTTCCTTTCTTACTGAACTTTTCCCTCAATTCCTTTGATTTTATTTTTTCAACATCTTTTGTTCTCCCTTCAAACCTGCTTGATAGGCGTCTTCAATTGTCTTCAGACTCAGCAAGTTGATCTCGTCCTGTATGTCATATCTTAAACCATTGATATATCTGGCTCCCTTCTCCATATCATCCTCTGCATGTCCTGCTCTAATACTCAATCTAAAAACTCTTCTGTGTATTCTTTAACAGACATTCCTTTTTGCCTTAAATTCTATAACAATTTGAAAAGATTTAACTGATAATCTTTTGGCATAAATTTAGCTTTCATTTTACTCACGATTTTGTCCCATTGCTTGATTTTGGACTTTCCTTTTCTTGTTTTGGATGTTTGATCCTCCTTCTAGATCATTCTCACCCATATTTTGATCAATACCCGTTAATATTTTAATTTCCCTAAGTTTAGACTTAGGAACTCCATTAGAAATTTTTATTATTTTAAATATGTCCAAGCCTTTGATGCCACAGCATGGTCTTCTCTCCAGAGACCACTAGATTTTCTGCTCCACTTTCAGGAACCACAGAGTTGTTGCACCCATCAACAATAGTGCTATCTTGTAGCTTGTAGAGAGTTCCAATCCGAACTCCAGGAAAAATATTAGTTATTTTTATAAAATAAAATCCAGGTGGAATTTCACCAAACAGTTTCTAGGTTCTCTAGAACTCATGTGTCTTAGCCTCTCCACCAATTTTCAAAGCTAGAGCACTTCCGATGCTACCAAAAACTAACACTCCATCTTAGCGAGGAAAGTGCTCTAGCAACAATGTCCACCTGCATGTTGCTCTGTCTCTGAAACATCTCCTTTCCGCACTATGTTGCTGCTGCTACTGCACTGCTGCCCATGACACTTCCACTGCCATTGGTGCATCTGTACTACAACTCCCTCTCAAACACTGCATCTGCTATGCTGCTAGCGCTGCAAGTGCTAACACTACATCCGTACTACAACTTAGTCGCTGAAGAAGCAACTGAAAAACATCCAAAATTAGTTGAACTTAACTGTGTTCAACATAATACAATGAATGTTGGAATTTGATTGTTGTTGATTCTGACCCTCTGAATCTTCTATGTTGTTGCTGACTTCTGCACTGTGCCAACTGAACTGCTACCAACATTGCTTTGCGTTGATCAGTCTCTGGTCCCCACCTACTACATCTATCTTCCAAACACTCCACTGCATCAGCTGACACTAAGTCCATCTTGCTACTGCTAAATCTTGGGCTCACGTAGCAAGGAATTAATCCAAGAGGTGGACTCCTCAAAGATCCTGCCCACATGTAGTCCTCTTGATGACAGCTCAATATCGCCCCATTTCCCTCCTAGAGATGCACTATGGCAAACTCATCCTCGTCAATCTTTGTTGAAGCAGCCTTAGGATCATGTTTCTCATCCTTGTCCTTTTTCTTCAAAGGACATTGGGATGCATAGTGGCCCAACCCACCACAACTGAAACATTTCACCTTCGAAATGTCCTTCTTTCGCTTCGGCTTTTGCCGTCCCTTCGATGCCAGAGTTGCGTTCGCCTCCTCCTCCTTCGTCTTTGTGCCACTCCCACTGCTCCACTGAGGTTGACCTTCACTAGGTCCCTCCTTAACTCCTCTTGTTGAAGAGTCGCCCACATCTCCTCCCATGAAGGTAGTTTTTCCAATGCCCAATATGCTTTGGACGAAAACTTGCCATTCATCCAAGACTCCATTCAGGGCTATCCTCACCATCACGGTTGGCTGAGGAATGGACCGCACTGCAGCAAGTTGGTCTCTAGTGTCCTAAAGACGCTGAAGATAGAGGTTCACCCCTTTTCCTTTCTGCATCAAAGTTCGTTGCAACTTCTACTCTAGGTACATCTTCCGTTGTTCAGAAGAGCATTCATACAGAGAAGACAAGGCTTCCCACATCTCTCAAGTTGTATCCTTGCCCTGCAAGTGTGAGACCACATGATCTCGAACTCCATCAAGAATGAGCCTCTTTGCCTTCCCCTGCTCAGCCTTGTACTTCTTCTTTTGATCGTTGTCAGCAGGAACAGCTACAACACTTTTGACGTAGGCCTCGACATCATATTGCTCCAGAACAACTAAGATTTTGGTCTTCCGTCTAACATAATTGGAGGCTCCATCCAACCTGTCCTGATCTTTAAGCCCATGTGATGCCATCTCACCCAAATGTCGAACTGACTCCTCTAGTCACTGCTCAGCGAGTGAGAAATTTGAACTTTCTGGCAGAAAGTTCTTTGAGGAGAAAATTCCCCTTCTACGTGTCTTCATTCTTTTCCAACGGATTTCTGCCCCAGCAGAAACTGCGCCCTTCAAGCACTACGTTGAGGTTCTGTGTCACTCCCTCTGCCTCTGCAAACTCATGAACTGGAAATCGTACCTCTTTATCGTCTCACTCAGAGAGAGATTTCCTCGGATCTGATTCAATCCCTTCAAGGGGATTCAAATTGCTGCCAAGTGCAACTTTTGGCCTCACTGCTCAGCACTCGATCTGCTCTTTCTATTTCAAAATCAACCCTTTGATGCCACGTGAAAATTCCTACACTCTGAAGGAACCCCTACTGCAACAAGATCTCCCCAATCAATTTTCCTCCTGAGAACTTCTCACCTCACAAAATTGATTTCCTCAATCTCTCCATGTGTTTCCAAATGAACCCCAAGCCTCCATCTTATACTTTTCCTGTTGAGTCTTCAACGATCGAGATTATGTCTCTAATCAACGACTAAGATTAAAACATGACTTGATCCACCTTCTAGATCATTCTCACCCATATTTTGATAAATACCCATTACTAATTTAATTTCCTTAAGTTTATACTTAAGAAATCCATTAAAAATATTAATTATTTTAAAAATACAATCCAGGTGGAATTTCACCAAACAGTTTTTGAGTTCTTTAGAACTCATGTGCCTTAGCCTCTCCACCAATTGTCAAGGCTAGAGCACTTCCGATGCTACCAAAAACTAACACTTCTAAGTCCAATCACGAGCATTCACATCACATTGTTCTTCCATTCATTTCCAATGATTGCCAAACCTTGGCAATCTCCATTGTGTACCTGCAATCCTCAGTAGGAGGCCATGGAAGAACAAGAACAACCAAGACACTCGTAATGAAACAATCGATAGAAATAATCAAACATAATACTTATCTTTGAAGAGTGTATCAGCTCCCTCTTGATCATAGCCTTCTCAGATCATAGCCTTGTCTACATCATTAAGGAGTTAACTTCGTTTATACCATCATCAAGGAGTTCACATAAAGTAGCCAGCAACATCAAAGAGTTCATCATCGACGAGTCCACATCATCTACATCATCGACGAGTCCACATCATCAACAACATGTCCACGTCATTAATGAATCCACATCATCATCATCCACAAGTCCATATCATTATCATTAATGAGTCATATCTTTATCAGCATCAAGTAGTCCACGTCATTAAGGAATCATCATCATCATATCATCACGAAGTTCCATATCATCATCGTCAAAGAGTAAGCATCAAGGAGTCCAATAGCATCATCCACGTCATCAATGAATCATACATCATTGTCAGCAAGGAGTACTTATCATCATCAAAAAGGAATACATATCGTCAACACAATAGAGTATACATCATTCATGATTAAGGAGTCCACATCAGCAACAAGGAGTCATATATCAATACCATTAGAGGAATCCATATCATCGAGGAGTTCATGACATCAAGGCATCCAAATTAATAGCAACAAGGAGTTCACATCATTAACGAGTCCATATCAATATCACGCCCACATTATTATCATCAAGGAGTTCATATTATCAACGAGTCATCGAGTCCATATCATTAAGGAGTTTACATCATTGGGGTAATCAGTTCTAGGATCATAAGCTTTAGATTTTCCAGGCCCTACCTAGGATTTACAAACCATAAATAGTCTAATGTCAGTAATGATGAAAACAATAAAAGAAATACAAGATACTTATCTTTTGAGCTCGTGACAACTCCCTCTTAATCTTTAGCCTTACTGCATCCAACCTCTCTGACTCTATGATATTACCATACTGGTTATGTTGAGCTGCTAGCTTCGTCTATTAATCCAAGGTTGTTTCTAATTGCGAGGATTAACCAATCCATTCAACAACTTCTTTCAAAGCCCCGGGTTGATTTCATGAGCAGCGTGATTGCCTAATCCATCCATAGTACTTTGGCCTATGTTTTCTTCCAAATAGTTGTCCATCTCCCTTTTTATAATACAGTCACATGAAAGCCATTCGGTTATGGATATGAGAACACTCTGACATATTACTTGTCAAGAGTTCTGTTACTTTCATTTATCTGCCTTACATAAATAACTTCATAGTCTTATCTTATGTAGGTAGTATTCACTTACTCAATGTTGATTTTGGGTAGCATTGGATGTGCTCTAGCTCCAAAATTTTGTGGAGGGGCTAGAATACATGAGATCTCCAAGACCCAGAAATCGTTTGGAAAATTCCACCTGGATGAGGAGTTATTAAAATAATTAATATTTTTAATGGGTTCCTAAGTCTAAACTTAGGAAAATAAAAATATTAATGGGTACTAATAAAGATAAGGGTGAGAAGCTTCTAAGAGACGAGGATCAAGTCTGTTTTAGTCTTAGTCGTTGATTAGAGACTTAATCTTGGCCGTTGATTCATCAACAGGGAAAGTATAAGAGAAGACTTGAGGATCATTTGGAGACACACCAGCAGATACTCAGTATCCCAAGGAAAATTGATTCTCAAAGAGAAGGAGATCGATTTCAAAGGGAGAGTTGCAGGGTGGAGGAAGAGGAGGGCATCAGCAGCAGTCAGTCACTGTGGAGGAGGTGACACAGGGATATTGAAAGACAACGCAAAGGGAAGACACAGTCCTCACGCAGGCTAACGCAGAGGACACATAGTAACGCAGAGTGATACGGGAGTGGCGCAGAAGTGGGAGAAGGGTCTCCAGGGAGTCAGAAAATTTCTAGGAGAGGAATGAACTTTGCCTCGGGTGTTTTCTCTCAGTAGTGTCTCAGTTTCTCTGTAAAATCATTCCTTGTAAAGCGATTGTTGATGGAGATTAATAAAACCCTCATATGCTGCATTGGTTTTCCCACATCGGGTTTTTCTGGGGACAATTGTCCAAAAACAACTACATTGATGTGATTGGTTCTTGTGCTTGTATATCACTATTATTTTCTCTATGTAATTATGTGATAACTGCAGCAGAATTTATTTTATATTTACTGAAGGGATTTCGTAAATAACATGTTGTGAGAAATAAGTAGGTGAAATAAATCAGTTGCTGCAGTGGAATTTCGTGTTTGGAAATTTTAACATGGTATCGGAGCAAAGATCGGGCAACAAGAGAGGAGAATCTGTTATGAGTCAGGAGCAGGATGTTGAGGCATCAACTCAAAGGGACTCACGCAGATCTCCAAAGAAAGAAAAAAACACGAAGAACATGGATCATGATTATTTTATGTTAGATTCCAGACTAGAAGAAGAAGTCGCTTGCCTAGCAAGTTCTGCCTCTTCTGAGGTTTGGTATATAGATAGTGGAGCTTCCTGGCATATGACAGGAATACGAGAATGTTTTTCGAATTATCAGGAAGAAATGATGAATTTTCAAATCAACATTGGAAATAAAGCAAAATGTACCCTCGTAGAAAGAGGTATTGTAGTCTTTCAAATAGAAGCAGGAGATCGGCTTCGAGCAACCAATGCGTTGCATGTGCCAGGATTGGGGATGAACTTACTCTCTGTATCTCAACTTCAAAACAAGGGCTATGATGTTTTCTTCATTACGGATAAAGTATATGTCAAACACCCAAGTTAGAAAAAGAAGGCCCAGATTGGAATCAGAAGTAACAGATTGTATAGATTACAGTTAAAATCTCCAATGGCAGTGATAGGCAGCAGTGGGGATAAAGAATTGAATGAACTATGGCACAAGAGGATGGGACACTTACACCATGGGCCCTGAGAATTCTCGGGAAAACAATATCAAGAGTTCCGGAATTAAGTACTAAACAAGATGATGTATGCAGAGGGTGCGCTCTAGGCAAGTATGCCAAAGCAGCTTTTTCCAGAAGTAACAATAGGGCTCAAAGTGTTCTAGGATTGAACAATTCAGATATCTGCTGACCTATGTCCACAAAAGCTCTTAGTGGTGTCGAATACTTCGTCACCTTCATCGATGACCATTCCAGGAAGACTTGGATCTACTTTCTGAAAACCAAGGATGAGGTCTTCGGTCGATTCAAAGAGTTCAAGGCTCTAGTAGAGAATCTGACAAGAAAGAAGATAAAATTGTTGCTCTCAAACAATGGTGGAGAGTACGTTGACAAGGACTTCACCGATTTTTGCGCTAGGGAAGGCATCAGAAGGGAGTGGACAACTTCCTACAATCCGGAGCAGAATGGAGTAGCAAAAAGGAAAAACAAGATTATTGTGGAAGTAGCTAGGGTGATGTTGTATGATCAGGATATGTCCAAATTCCTATGGGCAGAAGCATGCAGCACAGCAGTTTATGTCTAGAACAGGACTCCACACAAGGCATTGGGCAAGACCACTCTAGAATATAATATTCCTAATTAGCCATGGCTAATTAGAATATTTGAATTTTGTTCGATTTTTGCCTTCTATAGTTATTTGTAAATAAAAAGTGAGGAAGGGGGACATAACTCACTTTCAGAATAAAAAGTCACTTCCTAGTAGCACAATGTTGTGACTTAAAGGAGAGCCAAGGGGGACGCAGAAATGGCGCCCACGCAGACACATGGAGGAACTGCGCAGGAGGGAAAGAACACGTGGCAAGAGGGAATCACGCAAGAGGAGGTGAGCCTTGGGATTGAGAGAGGCAAAGGCTATAAAAGAGAAAGGAGCCCCTCATTTTGATCATTCAGTTATGTGCATTTGGAGCTAGTCGTTTCGACTTCTGAGCACGCTGGTTGTTTAGCTAGTCTGCAGCACTGTTTAGTGCATCGAGTGTCTCCGTTCGGAGATCTCACCCTTAGCCCCGGGGGACTTCGAGTGCCTGCTCGGGCAAGGTATTTCATTTGGTGTTTCAGCGGTAGTTTCATTAGCATTCCTACAGCAGTTTTGGCAGTGTTTTGGGGGACTACGCAGAACTGGGAGAGGGACGCAGTTCTTTTTGGTTGTAGTGTTGGATTGGGGTTTTGCAGGTGGATTTACGCTGGGAGATTGAGCAGGGGTCCAGCTCTTGTCTCATTGGAGGATTTTTGGCAGGGTTTCAGGCAGTGCTTCGGGCAAATTTTAGAGGGGTCTTCCTCAGTGGCAACGCAGAGCATTGAGGAACTGCGCAGAACCCCAAGAGGGTGTTTTTCGAGGGTCGGCCATTCCAGGAAAGCTTTCTGGATTTTTCTGGCTTTCTTGAGTAGAGCCCGAATCCAAAGTTTCAGCTTTTTCCGATGAGGGGAGCAGCCCCAAATCATCATTTGTTTTCTAGCAGCAGCAACAACATCCACGAAGAGAGGCCATTCTTGTCATTCTGAGAGTATTTCTTCGCTTGCCTTGTGCAAGTCGAGGTGCCATCTGTCTAATCACCTCTTGTACTCATTTTATTGCTCAGTATAATAAAAAAGCTCGGCATTTCTCATTGCATTACTTGTGTATCTGTTTATATTTCCGGTTTACATTATTATATGTTGTTCCACTGTTATTTTATCACTTCTGGGTTATTATATCATTTGCACTTATTTGGTTGGAGTTTTTGTTGGGGTTTGAGGAATATTTTGGGTTAGGAATATTACAGTGGTATCAAAGCATAGATCTGGCTCAGCCTGCAGAGCTAGCAATCCATGACACCGGGGGAAAAACCCTATACCTGTTAAAGAGGTCGGAGATACAGGGACAATGGGCGTAGGTTGGAGAACACTTACGGAGAGGGAGACTGTGTTCCGGTGGTGGACTCAGAACAAAAGCAGCCTGTGGTGGATGCATGACAGAGGGAGCTTGTGGTGGACGCAGAGCAGGAGGATCCGATGGCAGATGATGACGGGAAGAGATTTGCAGATATGCTCCTCAAATCTGTGCAGGATCTGTCGAGGCAGATTGAGGTGACGGGGTAGAGATTCACGGCAGTAGAGGCCAGACAGCATGAGAGCCCACGGGTTTTTCAGGTTGGTGAGGGATCGGGCGCATCCCACCATTTGCCAGAGTAGCGTGATATTGCGCAGCAGGTGGCCTCACATGCCCCTACACGCTCTACCATGCCCACTTTCTTAGGAGCCGACACGGGGGCCGTAGCCCAACAGGAGGCAGAGCCCGGACATATGGGCGATTATTTTGCAGAGTACCAGGCCTATGGGCAGGAGTTCAGGGAAGCCCTCTGATTCAGAGATTTTGTTCAGCTCCAATGAGATAGTAGACCCCGCGACCATCACAGAGAATACCAGCATTACCATGATGGTGACACCCACCGTGCAGCGAGTAGATTCCATTTGCTTATGTTTGATGGTTCATCAAACAGTTCGGCAAAGTCTTGGGTGGAGAAGCCGGACATTTATTTCCAGCTTAACCAGATGTCGAAGACAGAGGCCATCAAGGTGGCAACATTGCATTTGGATGGTGAGGCCCAGGATTGGTGGTTTCATGGGATGGTTACACTAGGGCACTCCACAGTGACGACATATGCCGAGTTTACCAGGAGACTGATGGAGCAATTTGACCGAAGGGATCCAGAGCAGCATTTTGTTGAGCTGACGAGGCTCAAACAGACAGGGAGCCCAGAGACCTACATTGCAGATTTCTTGAGGGTCTCTATGATGGTGCCAGACTTATCCACGGCACGCAGGGTCTATATGTATGTTGAGGGGTTAGCAGAGCCACTTCGGAGTTTAGTCCGATCCACTAGACCAGCCACACTCCAGGACGCTATTAGCAGGACCCGGGACTTACAGGATGTCTTACCTAGTACCCCCAAAGATAGACTTTTCAGTCTAAGGGGAAGGATGTGAGGATTCCACCTCTAAAGGGGAATCCAGGACGAGTTCAGCTTGACGATGATGTTAGGAGGGAGCTGAAGAAGAAGCGGCTGTGCTTCACTTGTTAGGAGCCATGGGCACCACGACATAGATGTGCTGCTGGTAAAGCACATTTTATTGAGGTCTTCTACGAAAGCAGTGGACAAGAGGATGACGAGGATGATGTAGGGGCAAGAGATAGCCATGCCATACAGGGTCCTTTGCCACCTCCACTGCCAGCAACAGGTAGTGCATCTTTTGCACCCACCGGAGGGGCCCTTGCAGCATTGCGAGGAGTTCCCAAGTATCTGACGCTACGCGTACGAGGGACAGTACGTGGCCAGCGAGTATCAGTTTTGGTTGACAGTGGGGCGACACACAACTTCATCGATGCACAGATGGTTGAGCGGAGAGGTATACAGACAGAGAGTTTCGATGGGTTTTCAATCTTGGTCCCAGGAGATCAGACCATGACGTGTGCTCGTTATGTTCCAGAGCTTTCAATGACGATGGGCACCTACACATTGACTGACCACTTTTTCGTGGTCGATATTCCAGACACCAACATGATACTGGGTGTTCAGTGGCTTATCACTCTAGGGAAGGTCACGACAGATTGGAAGACCCTAGAGATGGAGTGGGATGATGAAGACAAGGAGGCATGAGAAGATACGGGGACAGCACACATATCCGCCTCAGACTGTTTCGGCTCATCGAATGGAGGCAGTCTTCCGCAAGGGAGACATAGAGTGGGCAGTGGAGCTGCGTGCATCAGAGACAGGGACTACAGACGATACATCCAAAGATACAATCTACCCTTGATCGATATACCATAGTGTTTGGGAGATTCCACTAGGACAGCCACCAGATCAGGGGTTTGAGCACACCATCGAGCTGGAGCAGGGCGTACAGGCCGTGATTACCACCCCCTATAGGCACCCCAAGGCCTATCGGGATAAGATTGAGCAGGCTATCCAGGAGTTGTTGGCTCTTGGGCATATCCAACCGAGCATGAGTCCTTTTGCTTCTTCTGTGGTGTTGGTGAAGAAGAAGGACGGTACATTGAGGATGTGCATTGACTACAGGGCCCTGAAAAAGAAGACCCTGAAGAACAGGTACCCCATACACCCAGGATCAATGAGTTGATGGACGAGTTGAGAGGGGCACATTTCTTCTCAACGATTGATTTGAGATCTGGGTACTATCAGATTCGCGTGAGGGAGCAAGACATTCCCAAGACCGCCTTCAGGTGTCACTATGGGCACTTTGAGTTCTTAGTGATGCCTTTTGGGCTAACCAACGCCCCAGCTACATTTTAGTCTTGCATGAATCACATCTTCCGTAGTCACTTGAGAAGGTTTGTGTTGGTATTCTTCGATGATATTCTCATTTACAGCAAGACTTGGGAGGTGCATCTCCAGCACATTGAGACAGTATTGCATATCTTATAGGAGCAGCAGTTCTATGCCAAACTCTCCAAGTGTGAGTTTGGGTTGACGGAGATGTTGTATTTGGGACACATCATAGGGGTGGACGGAGTGAGGGTCCACGAGGAGAAGATCAAGGCCATCAGAGAATGTCCGGAGCCGAGAAACATGACGAAACTTCGAGGATTCATTGGAATTTGTACTTACTACCAGAAGTTCGTCAAGAGTTTCTCACAGCTTGCTGCACCCCTGACAAATTTGACGAGGAAGGGGGCTTTCAGTTGGTCGGATACAGCGCAATGAGCCTTTGACAGGCTCAAGGAGGTTATGAGTAGCTGCCTAGTGCTTGCATTGCCAGATTTCACGCAGCCGTTTGTTTTGGAGTGTGATGCGTCGGGAGAGGGGATCAACGCAGTATTGATGCAGGGAGGTCACCCTAGAGCCTTTGAGAGCCGGAAGCTCCTTCCGTACAAGAAGTTGTATTCCATATATGACAAGGAGATGTTGGCCATCATGCATGCATTGGCTAAGTACCGGCAGTATTTGGTGGGTAACAGGTTCAAGGTGAGGACTGATCACAACAACCTCAAGTTCTTTTTGGAGCAGAAGCAGCTAAAGGAGAGGCAACAGAAGTGGATCAGTAAGATCCAAGCATATGACTTTGACATTAAGTATGTCAAGGGTAAGAACAACGTGGTAGCAGATGCCCTTTCACGTAGACCAACCATGTTGTCTCTTATGAGCTTGGATACAGATTGGAGGGCTCGACT
>APFE031549478.1:0-11382 GCA_000404065.3 Pinus taeda
ACTGGATCTTTGCAAAGCTGAATGGCACTTTGATTCTCACACCAAAGTGTAGTCGGATGCTGCTGCTCAAAGCCCAATTCTGATAGGATCTGACGAAGCCACAAGGCTTCCTTACTAGCTTCCACGGCACCACGATACTCTGCTTCTGCTGACGAAAGAGAAATGGCAGCCTGTTTCTTACAAGCCCATGTACTAGGTCCTGAACCAAGAGTGAAGACATAACCGGCAGTAGACTTCCGATCATCAGGGTCACCAGCCCAATCAGAATCAGTGAAACCAACTAATAGAGGAGTTGCTTTGGCACTGTAATGAATCCCAAACTGTACTGTACCTCGAACATAACGAAGTATTCTTTTAGCTGCTTTTCAATGACTTTCACGGGGGTTTTGCATAAAACGAGCAACAAGGCCAACAACAAAGGAAAGGTCAGGACGAGTATGGGTTAAATACAAGAGTTTTCCTACAAGTTGACGGTATAAGGTAGCATCAACTTCAGGAGCAGTACAAGAGACTGAAAGTTTGACTCCAGACTGAAAGGGAGAAGGAGCTGGCTTACAATCTTCCATGTGAAAATGACGAAGAATATCACAAGCATACTTGGACTGGGAAAGGGAAATACCCTCCTTGGATTGCAAGGCTTGAAGACCGAGAAAATAGTGTAAGTGTCCTAAGTCTGTCATTTCAAATTTCTTTTTAAGGCTGGACTTCACATGGTTTATAAGGTTGGGATCACTACCAGTAAGAATAAGATCATCAACATAAAGAACAAGGATGATAAGGGAGTTTCCCACTTTCTTGGTGTAGACAGTATTGTCAGAATAACACCTAGAAAAGCCAGATTCTAAAAGAAAGCTATCCATTTTGGCATACCAAGCCCGAGGAGCTTGCTTGAGACCATAAAGAGATTTCTTAAGCCGACATACAAGGCTAGAGTCTCTTTGGATAAACCCAATAGATTGTTCCATATAGATTTCTTCATGCAAGTCCCCATGCAAGAAGCCAGATTTAACATCCATCTGATGGACTTCCCATTTGAAAGAGGCAGCAAGGGAAAGAACAAGGCAGACAGAGTTCATTTTGGCAACAGCGGAGAAGGTTTCAGTATAGTCAATGCCTTCAACCTGTGAAAAGCCCTTAGCAACAAGACGAGCTTTATGTTTATCAACTTTCCCATCTGGTCCATACTTGGTTCTGTAAACCCATTTACATCTAACAAGTTTGCGTCCCTTTGGTAGAGGAACAAGATCCCATGTATCATTTGCAAACAACGAACGATATTCTTCATTCATAGCTGCGTCCCAATGTGGATGACCTAAAGCTTCTACAAAAGTGTCAGGATCATAATTTACTGACCTTGAGCCAGTAAAGAAGAAGCTCTTTCAAACTGAGAACGGGTACGGCGCTGATCTGTAGGATCACCGGCAAGATCACCTGCTGCATCCCGAGTAGCACGGACCCATCTTGGAAGTTGAGGATCCTGAGAAGGTGGGGGAGGATTGTCATCCTCACTTTCATCATCTGAAGAAGAAATATGTTCAAAAGTAGAAGAGATAGAGAGAGGTGGCACATCCGCCGGACTAGGATCGCAGGCCGATTTATTTTCATCAAACTTTACATCTCTTCTAATGATAACACTTTTGGACTTAAATGGAATAAGTCTATAACCTTTTACATCTTCAGAATATCCAACAAAAGTACATTTCTCACTCTTAGGTTCTAAAGCTTTATGCTTTTCATCTGGAATATGGGCCCATGCTTCACTTCCAAAAACACGAAAGTGACTTACATCTGGTTTAATGGAACTCCAAGCTTCTTCTGGAGTGATATTCTTTAGAACCTTAGTAGGAGTGCGATTTATTATTAATTTGCACAGTTAATTGCTTCTGCCCAAAAACTAAGACTGAGTCCTTTAGATTGCAGCATACAATTAGCCATTTCCTTTAAGGTGCGATTATTCCTTTCAGCTACACCATTTTGTTGTGGAGTATATGGAACAGTATGTTGCATTTGAATTCAATTCTCAGTGAAAAAGTTGATGAAGTCATTTTTAACATATTCTCCACCATTATCAGTTCTTAGCTTAAGAATTTGATGTCCAGATTGTTTTTCAACAAAGGCCTTAAAGGCCAAGAATTTGTTAAATACTTCACTCTTGAGTTTTAAGAAGTATACCCAAGTGCGTCTGGAGAAATCATCAATGAAATTTAAGAAATACTTGTAGCCAGAGAAGGAAACAACTGGAAGTGGACCACATAAATCACTATGCACAAGCTGTAGAGGGACCGAGGCATGCCAAGGGGCACGTTTTACAAAACTGTCTCGATGATGTTTTCCAAGTACACATCCGAAACAAACACCATCTCTGCAAGATACCATTGGAAGACCTGTCACCATATTTTCTTTACATAGATTCTGAAGGGAGCGATAGTTTAAGTGACCAAATCGCTCATGCCAAAGTTTGCTCACTTCATCATTATGAGCAACAAATACTGAGGGAAGATTTGATGACCCAAAGTTGTGAAACTTATACAACCTTGTAGAATCATCAGCAATGCCAGTGGCTAAAATCTGTCTAGGATTGTTTAGGTCCTTGATTACAACATCGTGAGGTGAAAATTCAACGATTTTACCTTCACCTGAATGAGTTATCTGATATACAGATAGAAGGTTGGAGGATAAGGTTGGAACACATAATACATCATTAAATTGACCATTGTCTATATGAACAGTTCCAGTCCCTACAACACTAAGAGACCTATCATCACCAACATATATATTTTTGGTGTTACAATCATTTAAAGAAGAAAACATGGCTTTGTTTTTGGCCATGTGATAAGAAGCTCCAGAATCAATGAGCCACTCATGAGAATGAGAGGAAGAAGATACATTTAGTGCATAGCCAGACCGAGATGCTTGACAACCACATGCAGAAAGTGCCATTCCTGAAGATGAATTTGAAGAGTGCTCCAAATGGATGTTATGCTTCTTCATTGCTGCTTCCAAGGCTTCCATCTTCTTAAAGCATTTAGATTCTAAGTGGCCATCTCGATTACAAAAGTGGCAATGTCTATCAGTCTTCTTCCATTTGTTGTTATTTGACTTATCATTCTGGTGAAATGATTTTTCATTTTGAGGTTGAAATTTCTTAGGACCCTTGTTTGGCTTAGGACCATTCCTTTTAGGATACGAATTCTTAGGATTCTTTGAATTTTGGTGCTGCTGGGCGGCTAACGCTTTCTTAGAAGAGTTTCCAAGATTAAGAAGATCAAGGTGTAAGAGTTTTTCTTGTTCTCTTATTAAAGAATCACAAAAAGAATCAAAGGAAGGTGGCTTATAGGTCATGTCCTTGAGAAATGAAGGCTTCTCTTGTAGAATGGAAGGTGGAAACAAACATAGAGTAGGCTGGTCCCAACTTAGTAAGAATGCAATAGATAAGAGCACTATCTTCTTTCTTAACCTTAACACCTTCAAAGAGAAGTCTAATGGTCTTGAACTTGGACAAGAAATCTTCAATGCAAGAAAAATTATTGGGGTCCAATGTAAGCAACTCATTTTCAAGTTGATGGGCTCTAAGTTCACTTTTTATGCCAAAAACTTTAGTAATCTGCTTCATTGCTTCATCAAGAGAATCAAGTTCTACAATATGGAATCTAAGATCAAGAGAGATAGACATCCCTATCAACCCACGTGCTTGATCTTGCCTATTTTCCCATTTGGTTGTTTCCTCTTCATCTTTCGGCTTGGTTTCTTGGCATGAGGCTATTCGGTAAAGATCTTTACTTCTAAGTAAATCCACAATGTAGGACCACCATTGGAGGTATTTAGTGCTGTCAAGAATAACTTGGAATGGACTTTCCATTTTAATAGAAACTAAAGCTATATATGCTGAAACTAAGTGTTCCAATGGAAAGAGCTCAAAAAATTAGGCTGGTTCAAAAGAAATGGCTCTGAAAACGGCTTCCAAATGAAGACGTTATGGCTTTTTAAAAAAACCAAAATTGATGAAGGCACCGACAAAGTGCGGGAATGTGCAGAAATGAAAAAAAACGCTCCCTTTTCAACAAAAAAGGAGATTTGAACCCAAAACCTCTACTCTCATAAATTAGCTTTGAACCAAGTGAGCTATACAAAAAGTTTGAGAGAGAGAGAGGGGGCGGGGCTTTGTTTTCTTTTGCTCACGGATGTTTTGGATTGTGTGCTTGCTTGAGAAAGCTCTTTTTCTCCCAACAAAACAAAAACACAAAACCCAACACGGACATACAAAAAAAAAAGCCTTGCGGCTTAAAGTTAGCTTTACCCAGAAACTAAATATTTTCCTCAATGTTTCTGATTTTTTGAGATCACACTAAGGTGCAAGGAAAAGAGCATACGCATGAGAAAAATCCTTCCTTTCTGTTTCTCCAGATCTAAAAAATGACAGAGCTAGGGCTACCAGAAACCTTTTCGCATGAAACGAAAGGGGTTCCTCACTGGAACAGATGCTCCCAATGCAACAGAGCAGTCCTCTCGACCCGAAAGCAGTCAGAAACAGCAGATCTAGGAGATGGCAGTCGGATCCAATTCAACAGGCTTCAAATTTGGATCACCAACAGACGCAGCCCTCAAATAGCTCTGATACCATGTAGGAATTTACAGGGTAAGTTCCTCAGATAGAACAACAAAAGGACAATGCTCACAAATAGATCACAGATCAATACACCAGTATTTTGACGTGGTTAAAACCCTCAAAGAGGGAAACAGTCCACGGCCTGAGCCAACACGGCCACTTCAGGCAATTTATTAATAAAAGAATGAAATTTACATAAGCTTCTCTCGTGAATGGTTAACCTACAAATGACCCTCCATGCGCTTTAAATAGAATTCATGGACCAATCGAGTGTCAAGCCACGGATCAAGTGTCCGTAATACTGAGGAGAGAATGAACCATCGGATCACTACATATCGTGACCGTCGGATTGTAAGTTACAAATGTACATAGTAAAGAAACACACTTTACCTAACTCTATACTAGACCAAGTTATACATAACTATTCCTATGTGTTGGAATATCCGAACAAATAATTGGGGAATACATCAAATATATGAAAGATCGTGCTGTTATTAGAATGTTTCTAGAGTTTTGGCCAACTAAAAAATCCTCCATCATGTAGATCCAAAAAAAATGAAAGTTGAAATGATAAATAGACC
The DNA here is from genome assembly GCA_000404065.3 of Pinus taeda. Classification (NCBI taxonomy): domain Eukaryota; kingdom Viridiplantae; phylum Streptophyta; class Pinopsida; order Pinales; family Pinaceae; genus Pinus; species Pinus taeda. The sequence continues at coordinate 5,188 of APFE031549478.1, forward strand.
TAGAGCTAGGTGTCAAAGGATTATTTCTAGTCACCTTTCTTAATATGAAAGATCATATAAACAAATTTGAAAATGGTGCTTAATGTTTTAACTTTATTGGCCTATATATAAATTTTTGGATGGAGTGTTTAACCCTAATAAGGAGGACTTGTTAGCCACAACACATTTGATTCAATTCTTCTCAGTTCCAAAGGAATTTTACGAGGAAGAGACTTGTCAAGGCATTTGAAATTCACTTGGCCATTTCGTTATAGCATAATATGGTAGGAGAAGGAGAAAATATACATCCTATGCCTAGATCTTTGTTCATTACCCTATATCACTACCCCTCCCATCTTCCATTAACATATACTATTAGGAAGAAATCTTGAATTAACCCTTAGACTATGAACACCTACCTTTATGATGCAGAAGTTGTGATGAATATGGCCATATTTATAGATATCTCCCATTTTTGCAAAAAATGCCTCCCTAAAATAAAGATCCATCTAAAGACAAGTATGGATTCATAAATCCAAACCCTGAGCTTAAATACCCATGATCACAACCATCTAAATATTCAAATCCAGTGATCCCAACACAAAATTATTTTGAGTAACTAGTAGATCTAAAGGTAGTATATGTGGGGGTGGGGCTCAATGTTGTCAACAATCATTCCACCATAAGAAATGAAAGGTGAAAGGAGTTATTACATGTAATTATAAACCATTGATAGATTTGGTACCACTAGGGAAAGAACTTGTGACTGAGAATGAATGGTTAATGATATAGCTACTAACAAAGGAATCACAATATGAGATGGAAGACATGAACTTTGGCTCCCTCAATCCCTATGAAATGGCAGTAAACATTGAAAGGAAAGGATCCAAATTCAATCCTAGAGCGCCATAAATTTCAAATTCTAAAGAAAAATGATTGAAATCAAGGCTACACCACCCATAATATCTCACAACTATTATCTCTTGGTCTTCTAGTTTGGATGTCAATGTATAGTCTTTTAAACATTAAATTAAATATAGTAGATGTGAAAAACATCTAGATCATACTAGGAACAAAATACTCTTACAATAGCTATGGAAATGCTTGTGAATTTGGGGAGAATAAATCTAATGATAGAGCCATTTTCCTACCTAGCTCCTTTTCTTAATGAAAATCATATACTAGAAACCAAGAGGCTTCAATGATAAATGAGAGAAGATGCTCCTTCGAAGTAGAATATGTCAAGGTTGGGAAACAAGAATTACGATCCAAGAGAATAAGTTTTCTTGTGAGCAAGCACCTACCATCACCTATAAATGTTGTGTTAGTGCTATAAGAATAACGATATATGTAAAGGCGATGGAAGTAAGCTACAAATTATTTAGCACCATGAAGAAGTTCTCCATAAAGCCTTTTTCACCTCTCCTAGGGTATTTTACACGTGATCTAACTCCATTGGATCAGATGAGAAGGATATGCTTCCAATATATGTGACCCACATATACCAGGAGAAAAGGTAAGTTTCTTTTATACACTAAACCATATTCATTAATTAATTAATTTTCTCCCTTGGATTATTGGAGGGGACTGCAATACTTTTATTTCTCTAGATAAAAGGAGAGGGTGAGTCAGAAACCTAGATTTGAAGGTGCATCGCTTCACATAAATAATGTAAAAATTGGCTCTAATTGATCTAGAAATAGTCGAGTGTCTTTAGCTAGAACAATGAAAGAGGAAAACCTATAAAGTTTTGTATTTTCTTAGGCATTTCATTATATTTGAATCCATGTGTAAAACGACCTTTTCTTGGAACCCTCCATTATGTGTTATAGAAGATCAAATCACTAGTTGTTTCGCTTGAACTTGGGCATTAAAGTACAACCAAAAAACACATGATTTTAGTTTGAGATATTTTGGATTCACAATCCAACTTTTATCAACAGAAAAAATGACTAGTGTTTGGAAGTCAACCCACCATTGGATCACCTATGAAAAAATTCCAAAAAAATCTCAAATATCTAAAATCATACATAAAATAAATGTAACCAAGAGGAGTTTTGTAATTTATTTTAGGCCCAAAAACAACTTGAAGAAATAATGTTTTATGTTCAATATAAAATAATCTTGGAAAGAAAGTCAAATGATCTATCTAGACAATAAACATCTCATGTTCACCATCACCAAGAATGTTAAAGCTAAGAGGAAACCATATGGCACAAAAAGGCTAGAATTAGACCACTCAAATAAGATTAACAAGAAACCAATTTTTTTCACAAGTCATGATCAAAAATCGTAGTGTGAACATCATCTCTCTCCTCATAGGCACATATATTTAAAACAACTTATAGAATAAGGATATTGAGAGGGATATTGCCAACTATTATAGAAAAATTTTAGCTGAGCCACAACGAGACCTTCAAGAGGCTATTTATTACACCACCTAGCACATGGCCTCTTTGGTGAGCCCATGTCAAAATGAACCATTTGTATGAGAAAATTTCTATGGAGGAGGAGGTATGATTAACCCATCACATGCCCAAAAATAAGGTTCGAAGATGAGATCAATTTACTTATGGCTTCTTCTATATATGTTGGCCCTTCTTAAGACATGAAACTTGGGATGTATTGGAAGAATTTTTCGTTGCAACCACAACACCCTCCAAAAGTTTGCTACATTCAACTCTTGGAGCCTACCTAACTATCATATCAAGTTTTTTTTCATGCCATTTTACATGTTTCAAGTGTTCACATTTATTCCTAAGTCTCATTGCATTGTTTATAACATCCATAATGTAGTCCTTCATTATAAAAAATTGGTTAGTCATAAAATGACACTTTTAGTCACAGTCACACACACTTTTTCTATTACACTTGGAGAGTGTTTGAGAACTGGCATTTTGATGTGTATTTCTCAGTATTTAATCCTATCTAGTTTTTATTGATGAGTTGGTATGTTTCGCACTTCATTTTGTGCTTAATTCATTGTGTTTTCCTCTTGTCTTATCCTTTGTAATTAGACAAATTTTGGTTTGTATAAGCTACCCACCAAGGCTATCAGAGAACATAGAACATTTTTAAGACCTAGTGAGGACTCCTTCCTTTTTCGTACTGCACCCTACGCTCTCCCAAAGCATATGACACACTCCGAAGAAACAAACCCTCCTTCCATTTTTGATTTGTACCCTAAACCAATCCTCTTTCTCAGCCAAGCACCTAACACATCATCAAACAACAACCAACCTTCCTTCCCTCTTCAATATGTTCCTTACACCCTTACTAATCCCTCATCAAAGCGCATGGTGCATCAATAGTGAACATAGAGCCTCCTTTAGCCTTCACATTGTGCCTTACACCCTCCTTTTGGCATAGGATTTTCCAGTTCAACACATGGCACATCAACAAGGATCATTGAGCCCCTTTCATCCTTCAGATTATGACTTGTCCTCTCCCTTAAGCTTGCTCTTCTTAGTTTAGCACATAACACATCCTCAAGCCTCAAGCATTTAAACCTTTCCCCTTAACAATGCTCCTTGCACCCAAAAATATTTCTCCTTTTATTTATAAGCACATTAATGAACCATGATTATAATTTTTGCATGAAACATCTTAGAATAGGAGGTTTTTTGCACTGATGTTTACTTTCCATGAGTGATCATAGTTGTAGGTGTTCCATAGTAGCATGGAAAGGATGAATGAGGAGATCTATAAAAAGAAACAACTTGAGGATATTCAAGATCGAAGAACACATAATGACATGACATGAAGAACATTGGAATCTTGATGTTGAAAGTAGCTCAAAAATACTCCACATGATCTAATACTCTTTGGAGGGTAAAGGAAACAAGAACATGAAAGCTTCATGCAAGATTGAAGATACAAGTGGCCACATTGTCAACTATAAAGAAATTCCATGTCCTCAGTCACTATTAGTCCAAGTAATCAATGCTAGTGACTTGTCATGTTGTTGCCTCATGATGATGTAAATGTAATTATGTAATTATGTAATTATTGTAAAGACAAAAATGTGGAATTCCAAGAGTCATATTTAGACAAAAGAGCCATATGAAGAAGTCCAAATGACACATTTAATTCCAAAACTCATGAAGAAGTTAAAAACTCATTTAGAAGTATAAGAGTTGTATAGAAGTCCAAAGGTCATAAGAAGTTGAAAATTCATATGAGAAACTCAAGAGTCATGAGGATATGAAAGGTCATGCCTCTAGTTATAAAAGACGCCTCATTACTAAATCAAAGGAATTTTCACCTTTGCCTCTCCCACAAAGAACTAGAGAGGTTGAGATAGTTCATTTGGGGAGCAAGTAGTGGCTCTAATGCTCCACTATTGGAGCTAGTGGTGTTCATTGTACTCATGTATATTGGAACCTTTTCTTAATAAATCAACACATTTGGCCAACAACTTTCATGCATAGATCATAGATGTAATGAGGCTACTCTTAAAATTATTTTGTTTTATGTTGGTTTACATATGTACTAAATAAATTGAACTATTTTGGTTTATTTGGTGGTCAATTTATCGGAAATATGTTGTGATTCTTATAATGATCATGAGGCATCTAGCAAGGAAATACCCTCTCACCCTTTCTCTTTATCTTAGCAGTTGAAGACTTGGGAACATATATTAAGGAAGCTATCACAAAGAAGAAAATGAAGGGTGTAAGGATTTTTGGGGTTGTTGGCCCACATTCCCATCAATTTCTTTTTTTTTTTATGAAACTATGTTAATGGGATGTCCCATAGACAAACATGAAACTTTCCATTTAGATACTTTGGATTTCCTCTCACTACAAATTATCTCAAGTTAGAACCCTATATAGAGCTCATTCATAAGATCACAAATCGACTATAAATCTAGACCTTCAATTTCTTTAACATTGCAGGCAATCTTGTGCTACTCTAATTAATTTTCAAAGCTCTCCCCATTTATCTTTTCTCGAGAATAGATATTCATAAATGTATTATGAATCACATTTGTTCTCTATAGTTTTCCTATTTTTCGGGAGATGCTTCGAGGGAAAGGAAATGGGATTCAAGGGAAATGAATTCATATCCTCATGGCTGAGAGTGGGCTTAGACTTATAGATCCATAGAATACCAACATAATCATGGGAGCCAAAAATTGGTGGAGACGGATTCAAAGTGGAAGATAACTTTGGCACAAAAATTGGAACAAAAAATAGAACAAGCATACACCTAGCCAACAACATTTTAAATTTTAGTGATTTTATTATGGCTCTTATCTATGGTACTTTGTATGCAAAGGTAACCACCTTGTTGAAAACAAAAATTTGGGAGGTCCATGACGGTAGAATTGATCTATTTTGGGACAAATCCTAGAATCATTTTGCCTAATTTTTTTCATAGCTAGATATTCATAATCTATGTTCCATTATTATTTCTCATCAAGAACACCTTGTGATGGAGTATCAAACCACATCATCAACCAAAAAAACTAGAACACCTGGAAATAATAAGAATCATGGGGTATCATTCCAACTAATGTTGATCAGGGACAGTTATGGGAAATTCTCTAGAAATGGAACATATTTCTCTCTAATGATCCTAATCAACTAATATTGGGATACAACTTAGGAAATGCTTTCTCAATCAAATAGGCCTACAAAATAGAAGTGAAGAACGATCAAGCTTGACAAATACACATCTAGAATAAAAATTTGGGGCACAAAGTATGGCCCAAAGTTAGCAAATTTCTATTGCTCATGGTGTGCAAGAAAACATTTACCTAGGATAAAATCTTGCCTTAACGTTTTGAATGTCCTTCATTGTGATTATTCTTCCACAACAACTAGGAAACAAGTGAACATTTATTCAACCTCTCTCCTCTATAAAAACATATTTGGAGGACATCAACAAAACTATTTTGGAGAACTAAGAGAGATAGTTCTAGCATTATCAATACCCTATGGATATGGAGATTGTCTCCTTATTTCTTACCTATCATCAGTTGGGTATAGACCCTACTCATAGGCCTCCTCGCATGGATAGTTTGGAAATAATGTAATTGCAAAATTTCCATGGTTCTATTGCTCTACGGAAATTTCTCTACACTAACCTTATTAAAAATCTCAAGGAGAACATTATCACTTTTCATTAGTCTTCCTATAATTTGTAGATGGATGAGGTGGAGGCTTTGATTCTAAGGGGTTTAAAACTCTCAAATATCTATATTCTCTCTAA
>APFE031549483.1:2447-15620 GCA_000404065.3 Pinus taeda
TCAGGTATTTGCGTGGCACTAGTGATTATGGTTTGTGCTACCAAGGAAGACCAGGATTTGACAGAGTGTTGGATATCCATGGCTTTGTTGATGCAGACTGGGCTGGAGATTTGGATCAGAGAAGATCTACAAGTGGTAATGTGTTTAACCTATTTGGAGGTGCAGTCAGTTGGATGAGTAAGAAACAATCTGTAGTGGCACTATCAACTACAGAGGCAGAATACATGGCAGCCGCTCATGCAAGCAAGGAAGCAGTTTGGTTGCAGAGATTGTGTTCAAGTATGGGGTTAGTACAGGGAGCTATAAGGATAGACTGTGACAGCAAAGTGCAATTTTCTTGAAAGAACCCTGCTTATCATTCAAGGACAAAGCACATTGATGTTCAGTATCACTTTGTGAGGAATATGATAGAAGACAAAAAGGTGTTGCTGGTAAGGTGGACACTTTGAAGAATACTACAGATGCATTGACAAAATCTGTTAGCTCTGAGAAGTTCTCTTGGTGTAGAGAAACAATGGGTGTTTCAGGGCTGGAAAAATGACTAAGCTCTCTTGTGGACCCCTGTGGAAAGAAAACAACAAGTGGGAGATTGTTGGGTTGTGTTATATTCTTTCCACATAGTTAACAGGGGGTTTGAGGGGTACCCGTAACCCACTTTATGGGGTCCGAGGCAGCGCCCCGGAAAATTTTGGTTTTGGACCCTATGTTAGGTTGGGCGGACCCACCTATGGTTTGTGCATGATTTCGCACATGTTTGGACGTGATGGTTTCGGTCCATGGTATTGGAGTGATGGTTTTTTGGTCCATGGTATTGGACATGATGGTTTTTCGGTCCATGGTATTGGATGCTTCGGCATGTATAAATATGTATTGTAACATTGAAAGGAATATAATGAAAAATAAAGCTGGTAGTCCCGGCTTTGGGATCCAAGGGAAAATCTCTGTGCATATGTGTTTTTATGTGGTATGCTCTTGCATTGTTTATTTTTTCTGTGATTTAGAATTCGTATGCAGGTAATTTCTGTACGGGGTTAAAACCTACAAAGATAACCACATAACAATAGAAATGTAATAAATTAATATCTAGGTCTTAATAAGGGTTTTATGTTGAACATGGGGCTTGTCTAATGTTTAGAAGTTTCTTGGTCCTGAGTTGAATCTTTGATGTTGCATAATATGGAGTGATGAATGATCATGATTCTATAATTCAATATTTGTACTCTCTAGTTGGAACAAACTTATCCCCTTATGTGATTGAGTCACGACACAATTGTTCCCCTTAATTTCATTATCTTCTTTGATATTCATATCTTTTTAGGAAGCCTCTCTAAGATAATATTGTGTATTTCTTCCATATTCATATCTATCCTCTTTTCTATTTTATCTGACTTATTTTCCGTGTGTATTATATTTTCATTCATTTTATTTTCCAATTCCTTTTTAAGACCTTCATTATCCACTTGTTTCAACACATTGTGGTTCATTTCCTCACCTTGGTTATTTATTTGGGAGAACCTATATTTTGAGTCCTCACTTTTTTAGAATGTCATGTCGAGCTTCTATGGAGACTAGTATTTTGATGCAGGAGCATCTAGCTCACCATGACCAGGTGAAGTCTCTGCCAGGCCACAGAAAAGTTGAATTTACTTTTATTGCTTTTTATGTTGGTTGACAGGAAAGTAGGTAGTTTTTTTTCTTTTATTCTTTTCATTTAGTTAAAGATAGTTGAATAGTTAGGAATAAGCGTTTGTCTATTGTTAACAAGTCAAGATTATTCTGTTATTTTAAAAAGAATAAACGACAATGTATCTGGAAAGAAAATTTTGTCCTAATATGGGGCGAATGATCAACAACTAAATAACTATAAAATTTTACCTAAAAAACAACTGTACAGTTTCATTAACTAGAATAGAAAAGCTATAAATGTAATAGGACTAAATGATGGAGGGGTTCAGTTGAAGACCACTCACACTCAAATAAAAGGAAAAATAATAATAGAGAAAATCCAGATTGCTGTCCATTTGTTTTTTTTTTATTTACCAAGTTTTGATTGAAAGCAGTTTGAGTACATAGCCATTAACTATAGATTCTGTAAAATAATATTTTCCTTTATGTTTCTCGAAAGGAACAACCAATTCGATTTTCAATATTAAAGAATAGAAATGACACTAGAGTTTGCAGTCTTTCTACAACAGTGAACGAAGACACAACCAGGAGCAGTATAACCAGAACAGTTACCGACCAAGAAATCAAGTCCAAATGAAACTTTCACTATTCTATAAAATCATCAACACGTCTATAGCATTCAGCAAAGCAACACAAAACATTTCAATTAATAAAGTGAAGATACATAAAAGTAGTTCCAGCGACGAGACCAGAGGAAACAAGTCACGGACGAGCCCATGTAAAATTAAATTTTACATTATCATATCATTCTGAATTGTTCTCCTTTCCAGAACCGCAAGGGGTCGTGGAATAGCAACATAGAACCAGACTGTATATACATAAAACCGTGGATGTCCAAACCCTAGACTACAAACCCTGGAAGAGGGTTTCGACTACGAAATATAAATACAGCCAACCACGCGTAGACTGAGAACGATGAAACCCTAAGCGAGGGTTTGGAGGAACTTAACAGTTACAAACCAAAGAAAACTACCAATAACCATTGACTACTAGAGTTCACAAACCTGGACAAGCACTAAAAATAATTGAGAATAGGCAGAGCCTATCGAACAGAACGAAGATGAGCATGACCAAACTCTTCCACTACAACTCTTAGCACCTATAGAACCAACGTTGCTCAGTGTCAGCGATACATCACAATAGGAAAGAAAAGAAAAAGCGAGGGAGAAAAAGACCGAACTGTCAAAGGAAACCGTAACCCATTACCTAAGATTTTGCAGTAGCACCGCAGACAGGAATTCCAACAACAGTAAGAAATAACTATGGTGAATAAGAAGCAAGCACGGTTAGAGATTGAGGGAGAAAGCTTTGACAATTGAATCAGAGACAGAGTAAATACCTGTGTGTCATGCCAGAAGCCAAAGGAAGCCATTGAGACAACCTGTGAACAAGAAACCGTTGAGAAATGCCAACCAAAACAAAAATACTAGCGCCGGAGTTCATACAAAGCAGCCTGTAGACACCACAACAGAGAGAAGTCAAAGCTCAACAGAGGACTTACCTAAGCCACAGTTGGACAAGTCAGAACAGTCTATAGACCAAGGATCAAACACCAGCATGTTTACAATGACGAACAACCAGAAACAACCACAAATTACAGTATAACCGCCTATTAAGACTTGCAGAGACGGGGAATAAACCCTCAATGAAACTATCGAAAATGACCGGAGGAGTGAACGAACAAGGTAGAAGAGTCTAGGAACGAGCGGGAAGCACAAACACCCAGGCAAGTACTACCCATTATGAACTCATTAAATATCACAACAACCGAGAGCTAAAATATCCTTTGTGTTTCATACAAGTATCAACTTTATCATATGATTTAATCAACAATGCAACTATTGCATAATCGTTCCCATACATTAGTCAACATAATAAATCATCACCCTATTATAGTTTTATAAAATTGTTGGGTTGGGTGCCATCAAATTGGTAGCAGAGAGGAGAAATTGATTGAGGATATGGAAAGAGGAAGGCAAGGTCATGGTAGAGGAGCTGGAAGGTTGGTAGAGGGAGGATTGACAGAGGAGATTCGAATTCTTACTACCCATTTGGAGGCAGGGAGAAGAAGAGACCTGGTGATAAGTGATGAGAGCGAGGAGGAACCTGAAGCAGCAGCAGATGGACCAAAAGGTGAGAGCCCAAAAGTGAGATTGTTGAGATCTGTTCTAGTAGCCAGTAGTAAACCCAAGCCAGAACTCCCAACCTATGACGGCAGTCTGTCTATTGAAGTTTTATTATATTGGATCTGCGAGATGGATAAGTATTTTGAGTGCGAGGAAATCAGGGAAGACCGCAAAGTAAGATTCGCTGCGACAAAATTGAAGGGACACATAGCCCTATGGTGGGATAGTTTCCAGAACGAGAGCAAAAGATTGAACAAGCTGCCGATCAAAACCTGGTCAAGGATGGTGCCAAGTTAAATCAAAGATTTATGCCAAAGGACTTTTAGATTGCATTGCACAGACAGGTGCAGAATATGAGACAGGAAGGACTGATGGTGAGGGAATATATGGAGGAGTTCTATCGAGTGAATTTGTGGGCTGGATATACAGAGGATACAGCGGAAAGGACAGCTAGGTATGTTAATGGGCTAAGGATGGATATTTTGGATGAAATTAGTATTTTGTCACTGAATAACACTGAGGAAGCATATCAGAGTGCGATGAAGGCTGAGGAGAAAATTACCAGAAGACTGAACGCCTGCAGAGGACGAGGGGCCAGTAGAGGGAAAGGCCAGTCCTATGGAAGAGGGAGGACTACTAGTAATAATGAGGAAGGTAGCAGTTCCATAGCTTCTAGATCAGTGGACAGAGGTGATAGCGCAAGAGGTGGAAGGTCATCCCAGCGGGGTAGAGGTAACGACCGAGGAAGAGGGGCTGGTTACCAATGATATCGGTGTCATAAATGGGGACACAGATCATTTGAATGTCCGAAAGCAGAGGAAGCTGGATAGTCGGGTGCATATGTGGCAGAGCTAGAAGAAGCGGTAGCACCTCCCCAAGAAGAAGAAAATTCTCCAGAGACAAGGGAAGCCTTGGTGCTGCATAAGGTGTTGTTAAATCCAATCAAGGAGATTACCAGCCAAACATAGTGGAAGGCTTTATTTAGAACAGTTTGGAAGTCAAGAGATAAGTGCTGTAAATTAATTATTAACAGCGGTAGTACTCACAATTTAGTATCCACAAAGATGGTAGAAAAACTAGAATTGAAACGTTTGAAACATCCCAACCCCTACAGAGTTTCATGGTTGCAAAAAGGCCATCAGTTACTGGTAGATGAACAGTGCGAGGTGGAGTTTTAAATAGGAAGATATAAGGACAAAGTTGTCTGTGACATCATGCCAATGGATGTATGTCACATACTACTGGGCAGGCCTTAGCAATAGGATAGGAAGGTAGCACACGATTGATTGATGAACTGTTATAAATTTGTTAAGGATGGAATCAAGCATACGCTTGTACCCCTCAAGTAAGAAGGGGCAGCAGAGACAAGTGAACCAAGAGCATTGTTGGTTAGTGGGAAACAGTTTTTAAAACAGGTTGAGGATAGTGAGATAGGTTATGCGGTTGTGAAGAAATCAAGGACATTATTGTTGCATACAGAGGTATCAGATTTACCTACGGAGATCCAACAAATTTTGGAGGAGTTTACAGACATAGTTGTAGATGACTTGCCAGATAAGTTACCCCCAAAAGGAGCATAAGTCATCATATTGACTTCATACCTGGAGCCAGTTTTCCAAACAAAGCAACATATTGAATGAGCCCCAAGGACAATGAAGAAATCAGGAAGCAGGTGCAAGAGCTGTTGGACAAGGGATTGATAAGGGAGAGTTTGAGCCCTTGTGCTGTTCCAACGGTCCTCGCTCCCAAGAAGGGAGGAGAGTGGCGGATGTGCACCGACTCAAGGGCCATCAACAAGATCACCATTCGGTATAGGTTTCCGCTACCGCAGATGGATGATATGATGAATTGTTTAAGCAGGGCAACATATTTCTCCAAGATAGACTTGAAGAGCGGGTACCATCAAATTCAAATACGAGAGGGGGTCGAATGGAAGATAGCCTTTAAGATGAATGAGGGGTTGTATGAATGGTTGGTCATGCCCTTTGGGTTGAGCAATGTGCCTAGTACATTCATGAGGATAATGAACGAGATGCTGAAGGAGTATATTGGGAAGTTTCTGATAGTATATCTAGATGACATACTTATTTTCAGCAGAACAAGGGAAGAACACCTTCAGCATGTGCGTAAGGTGCTGGAGAAGTTACAGCAGAACAAACTACTAATAAACTTGAAGAAATGTACTTTTCTGCATAAGGAGTTGATTTATTTGTGGTTTGTAATAGCAAAGAATGAACTGAAGATGGATTCGGAGAAGGTGGCAGCGATAGTAAATTGGCCATATCCGAAAAATTTATTCGAGGTACGTAGCTTTCATGGATTAGCAATATTTTACAGAAAGTTCATAAGGAATTTCAGCGAAATTTGTGCACCAATGTTGGACACTATTAAAAAGGCCAGCCAACCTTTTTGGTGTACATATGCAACGGAGAGAAGTTTCCAGTTGTTAAAGAGCAAGTTTACTGAGAGGCCGATCCTGAGATTGCCAAATTTCAAGAAGTTATTTCAGGTTCGTTATGATGCTAGCGGGACAGCAATTGGAGCTATGCTTAGCCAGGAGGATAAGCCTGTAGTGTTTTTTAGCGAAAAGCTGAATGAAAGTTGACAGAAATATTCGTCATATGATAAAGAATTATATGCTGTTATAGAGGCATTAAAACACTGGAGGCATTATCTGTTTGGAAACGAATTCGTGTTGTTCTCAGACAATTTTGCACTACAATATGTAATGCAGTAGCACAAACTGAACCACAAACACGCCAAATGGGTGGAATATCTGCAGAGTTTCAATTTCGTATTGAAACATATTAGCGGGCAAGCAAATAAAGTAGCGGGTGCGCTGAGTAGGAAAGCTCTACTTCTGCAGGAAAGCACTATGCAAGTGTTGGGTTTTGAGCACTTGCGAGAGTTGTACCAGACTGATAGACTTTAAGGAGGCCTGTGAGGCATGCTAGAACCCCTTGGTGAGAGATAACAACCCTTGGTTAGACTACAATTTGCAGGAGAAGTTGTTGTTTAAGGGAGGACAACTGTGCATACCTGACTGCTCGATGAGGGAGAACATTATTCAAGAGAAGCATAGTGGAGGTTTGGCCAGACATTTTGGTGTGGATAAGGCACTCAAGCAGCTCAGACATTTCTAATTTTTGCCAAAGATGCAGAGGGATGTGCGGCGATTCGTAGCCAGATGTAAAGTGTGCCAGTTAGCAAAGGGTCGCAGTCAGAACACGGGACTGTATACATCGTTACCTATTCTAGGTAGACCATTGGACTCAGTCAGCTTGGACTTCGTCTTAGGTCTACCTACGACACAGCGAGGATATGATTCGGTAATGGTAGTAGTGGACAGATTCTCGAAAATGGCACATTTTATTCCTTGTAGGAAAACTAGTGATGCCACCCACATGGCCCACTTGTTTTTTAATGAGATTGTCAAGTTACACAGATTGCCTAAATCTATCCTATCAGACAGGGACGTGAAGTTCACGAGACACTTTTGGCGTACCCTGTGGAAGAAAATGGATACAAAACTAAGTTACAGTTTTGCTTATCATCCACAAACAGACGGACAAACAGAAGTAATAAATAGAAGTTTAGGGAATCTACTATGAAGTTTAGTGGGGGAAAATTTGCAGATGTGGGATCGAGTGCTGGCGCAGGTAGAATTTGCTTACAACGATTCACCTAACCGCAGCATAGGCTTGAGCCCTTTTCAAATCTTGTACGGCATGCATCCTCGCGGAGTGCATGAACTACGGGATCTTGGACTACAAGAAAGGTGAAGCGCAAATGGAGAAAATTTTGCCAATGCAATGAGGGATTTGCATGAATAGGTAAAAATTAAATTGCAGGAAAACAACTTAAAGTATAAACAGCAAGCAGATTTGCGGAGAAGGGAGGTACAGTTCAATGTAGGAGACGAAGTCCTCACATATTTGCGCAAGGAACGTTTTCCTAAAGGTATGTACAATAAATTTAAGTACAAGAAGATAGGACCCTGCAAAATCCTTCGGAAGTTTTCAGCAAATGCCTATGAGATCCAGTTGCCATCCGGAACAGGCATTTCGCCTATCTTTAATGTAGCAGACCTGTTTCCCTACATGGCTGACCCAGAGGGGAAGGAAGAAGATGGAACCACGTGACCCATACAGAACACCCAAGACGAAGGAGAATCTTGGAAGAGACAGATGCCTTACGTTCAACCTCTCGAGATCAAGAGAATTCTTGACACTCAAGTAGCTAAACGAACTTAGCGAAAGGAATATCTGCAATACCTGGTCAAGTGGAAGAACTGTCCTATTGAGGATAGTTCGTGGCTTGACGCCAGGCAAATCGAACAGACAGGTACTTCAGTCGAGAAGCTCATGGACCGGAGCCATGATTTCTTTTTGCCCTGGGAGCCTGATGCAAGAGCATCTAGCTCACCATGACCGGGTGAAGTCTCTGCGAGGTCACAAAAAAGTTGAATTTACTTTTATTGCTTTTTGTGTTGGTTGACAGGAAAGTAGGTAGTTTTTTTCTTTTATTCTTTTCATTTAGTTAAAGATAGTTGAATAGTTAGGAATAAGTGTTTGTCTGTTGTTAAAAAGTCAAGATTATTCTGTTATTTTAAAAAGAATAAACGATAATGTATTTGGAAAGAAAGTCCTGTCCTAATATGGGACGAATGATCAGTAACTAAATAACTGTAAAAGTTTAACTGAAAAAAACTGTACAGTTTCATTAACTGGAATAGAAAAGCTATAAATGTAATAGGACTAAATGATGGAGGGGTTCAGTTGAAGACCACTCGCACTCAAATAAAAGGACAAATAATAATAGGGAAAATCCAAATTAGAGTCCATCTGTGTTTTTTTTTATTTACCAAGTTTCGATTGAAAGAAATTTGAGTACATAGCCATTAACTACATATTTAGTAAAATAATATTTTCCTTTATGTTTCTCAAAAGGAACAACCACTTCGATTTTCAATATTAAAGAATACAAACGGCACTAGAGTTTGCAGTCTTTCTACAACAGTGAACGAAGACACAACCAGGAGTAGTATAACCAAAACAGTTACCAACCAAGAAATCAAGTCTGAATGAAACTTTCACTATTCTATAAAATCATCAACAAATCTACAGCATTCGGCAAAGCAACACAAAACATTTCAATTAACAAAGCAAAGATACATAAAAGCAGTTCCAGCAACGAGACCGGAGGAAACAAGTCACAGATGAGCCCAGGTAAAATTAAATTTTACATTATCATATCATTCTGAATTGTTCTCCTTTCCAGAACCGCAAGGGGTCGTGGAATAACAACATAGAACCGGACTGTATATACATAAAACCGTGGACATCCAAACCCTGGACTACAAACCCTAGAAGAGGGTTTCGACTACGAATTATAAATATAGTCAACCATGCATAGACTGAGAACGACGAAACCCTAGGCAAGGGTTTGGAGGAACTTAACAGTTACAAACCAAAGAAAACTACCAATAACCATTGACTACCAGAGTTGACAGACCCGGACAAGCACTAACAAGAATTGAGAAGAGGCAGAGCCTATCGAATAGAACCGAGATGAGCATGACCAAACTCTTCCACTGCAACTCTTAGCACCTGTAGAACCAACGTTTCTCAGTGTCAGCGATACATCACAACAGGAAAGGAAACATAAAGCGAGGGAGAAAAAGACTGAACTGTCAAAGGAAACTGTAACCCATTACCTGAGAGTTTGTAGTAGCGCTGCAGACAGGCGTTCCAGCAACAGTAAGAAATAACTATGGAAAATAAGGAGCAAGCAGGGTTAGATATTGAGGGAGAAAGCTTTGAAAAATGAAGCAGAGACAGAGTAAATACCTGTGTGTCATGCCGGAAGCCGAAGGAAGCCATTGAGCCAACCTGTGAACAAGCAACCATTGAGAAATGCCAACAAAACCAAAAATACCAGTGCCGGAGTTCATATAAAGCATCCTGTAGACACCGGAATAGAGAGAAGTCGAAGCTCAACAAAGGGCTTACCTAAGCCACCATTGGACAAGCCAAAACAGTCTACAGACAAAGGAGCAAACAACAACATGAATATAGTGATGAACAACCAGAAACGACCCCGTCTTATAGTATAACCGCCTATTAAGACTTTTACAGCCCGGGAACAAACCCTCAATGAAACTATCACAAATGACCAGAGGAGCAAACGAACAAGGTAGAAGAGTCTAGGAACGAGCAGGAAGTGCAAACACCCAGGCAAGTACTGCCCATTATGAACTCATTAAATATCACAACAACCAAGAGCTAAAATATCCTTTACATTTCATACGAGTATCAACTTTATCATATGATTTAATCAACCATGCAACTATTATAGAATCATTCCCATACATTAGTCAACATAACAAATCATCACCCTATTATAGTTTTATAAAATTGTTGGGTTGGGCGCCATCATATTTCTTGTAAAAGGATTTTCCATATGAGAAAATAAAAATATTACTCTTTATCACAATTTTTAGTCACCCAAAAAATGGATCTTTTAATCATAAGCTATGCTAATTGTAAATTGCATGCCCATAAAACCTTAATATGGAGACTATCTTGATATATCTATAGATTTTTAGCATTTTTTAGTTCGAAATTTTGGATTGTAGCACTGTGATATGATTTCTTAAATTATTGAAAATACATTATTTGAAACTTTACTCAAGAAATGTTATAGAAAAATGCCAAAATTATTTGTTTAATAGTAATTTCAAGATTAGTCAAAACAATAATTTCCATAAGATATATCTCTTAAAATATAATGAGTCAAAATATAAAACACTTTCCACATGTAATTTTCTTTGTTTCCTAAGTATTTCAAAAATTTCAAAGTTTAAAACTTCATTAAAAAAAGTATAATGAAAATCCTAAGATGACTATTTTAAAACTGATTTGAGGATCAATCACAAGCCTTATCTTGCATAAACTGTATCTTTGAAATTATAATGAACCAAAATCTGAATTTTGACAACTTTTACTATGATATTTCACCTTAGTCTAAAAAGTTCACAATCTAAAACTTCCTAAAAAACTATAGCAAAAATACAAATTTGACTCTTTTGAGACTCATTTCAAGATTAGTCACAAATACTAACTTCTATATGATATATCTCCAAAACTATAGCAAATCAAAACTTGAAATTTTGACCACATGTACTTTAATATGTTTTGTCAATCTCCTCTATTTCTTGTTGTTTAAATATTCAAAAAAAAAGATTTATAGCAAAAATGTAACAATGTCATGGTTGTAGGAGAAAAGCCCTAGAATCATTGGTTTTGATACCAAATATAATGAATGAAGCACCTTAAAAATGATAAAAATCAATGGATACAATCTACTTCAAGGGAGAAACCTCCTTTCACAATGAATCCAATACAAAAGGCAATATGACATGATCTTAAGACTATTTTTCCTTGATATACCCAATAAATTAAATTAAATGGCTAGTAAATATTGATAGGCATCAAAACACTTTCCTAATGATATATCTCACACTTATGGACTTAAAAAGGAATTCATAAAATTTAACTAAATTATAACTTTACTTTAAATTATATATATATATATATATATAATTAATATATATATATATATATATATAGAGAGAGAGAGAGAGAGAGAGATCATAACCATGGAGATTCAACCCAACTTTACCATGGGGTCTCTTCAGTTGTAAATAAGTTTTGTTAAAATATCATGGACCAATACCATGCCCAAAAACCCACATTTCATGTTCATATCACATTTTTATTTTAGTTAATCAATTTAATTAAAGAGAAAATATGACATAACTACTTTTCAAATAAATGTCAACCTATAAATATTTCTAAGAATATTCTACAATATTCCATCGTGGTTAAATCCGTGACATCCACTTAATAATTATTAATAATTAAATTAAAACCCTAAAAACTTTATTCCAAAATAGACATGCCTACTAACCTAAATATCAAAGAAAAGAACACAATTGTAACAAAAATTTATGACCTACATACTCATATAATAATTGAAAATTTATGGCCTTCATATTAATATAACAATAATAATGTAATAACTCACTAAATAATGTTTAATAAATAATTTTATGTGCTTCACAATAATATTAATACAAAATCATTAATAAAAAATAATTAAATTATCCAACTTCCAAGGAAGCAAACTTGAAAATAACATTATCATATAAGAAGGGTAAGGCTTAAAGCAGATTTTGTTAAAGATTACCTATAATATAATAATTTTAGATATTTTTCTTATATTAAGTAGATTATATATGTTAATATTATATATAAAAGAATTTCGCATTTAAAATATCTCTCACACACACATATATATAACCACCAAAAAAGAATATCATAAAATAAAAATAAAAATGTGATTGTGAAATTTTTTCAAAAACTTAAGTAAATTTTGTAAATTATTTACAAAAGTTACACATTAATTAAAAGTCAAACATGATTTTGACACATATATATAGAAATGAAATTTTCATAAATATTGAGATTTGATGTGTACTATTTTTCATAAATATGAGATTTGAATATTGAGATTTAATGTGTGTATTGTTTTTCATAAATATTGAGATTTGATGTGTGTATTCTTTTTCATAAATATTGAGATCTCAATATTGAGCTTTAATGTGTGTATTGTTTTCATAAATATTGAGATTTGATATGTGTACTATTATAACACTTTTTGGCATATAGGTTTTTTTTAGAATATATTTTATTTCTCACAAATTCAATTTATAACTCAATAAAATTCCCAATAAAAAAATAGAAATACAAATTTCAAAAATTATTTTTAATTTTCAAAATATTCAGAACTAACTAAAAGTCAAACTAGTTTGACTATAAAATAGTTACAATATAACGACAAATATAATAAAAATTATTATATTTATTAATATATTCATTCAATATTTTATGACAATGTCTCGCATTTGTGATTCATAACATTAATGAACACTAATGAATTGTGCTATGTTGTTATGTCAAAAAAAAGAAAGGTAACAACATGGTTTTAATGATTTCATGCTAGTAATTAAAACAATACCTAACCAATAAAGTTACAACTATTCTAGTCACACCACCATAATACTTAAAACAATATTTAACAAACGACATTATAGAAATTATTTTTACATTAAAAAAAGTCAAACTATGTTGACTATAAAATAGTTACAATATAACCTATCTATTAACAAATATAATGAAAATGTATTATATTTATTAAAATATTCATTCAATATTTTATTCTAATGTCTAGCATTTATAAGTCGTAACATTAATGAACACTATTGAATTGTGCTATGTTGTTAAGTAAAAAAAAAAAA
>APFE031549483.1:25065-46512 GCA_000404065.3 Pinus taeda
CCATTCTTTATTACAAGTCATGTGTGCCGATGCACCAGAATCTATAAACCAAGCATTCTCATCATCAGTTTCAGTAGACAATGCAGCATCAGAAAGAAATAACTTAAGATTTTAAAATCCATCATTCACTGAGGTGTCTCGATTTATGTAATTTCCATTATGCCTACTATGTCTTTGATTTGATTCATTATTCTTTCTCCTATAGCAATCTTTAGCCAGATGTCCAGGTTTTCCACAATAATCACATTCAATGTTCCTCTTAACATAAGAATCAGAAGGTGCCTTACCTTTTTGCTTTGCTTGAAAACGGCCTCTGTTCCTGTCCCATGGTCTCCCTCGGAATGGTCTTTTGCCTCTTGCAGTCAAAGCCAAATCAGAACCATTTGACTCGAGGTCAAAAATTTTCATGCGCTCTTCTTCTTGAAGAAGAATTCCAGCCAATTCTTCAAATGTAGGTGGTGTCGGTCTAGCTGAGAGAGCTGAAATAAAAACTTTATAGTCTGGGACTAACCCCTTTAAAGCAACAGTTACCAAGTCTGTACTAGAAACCTTTTCACCAATATCACCAAGCTTATCACTGAAATCTTTAATTCGGGAAACAAAGTTGCTAATGCTTTCATTGGCATCCATTTTGATAGATAGCAACTTTGTTTTTAAAAATAAAATACGGTTTGCATTAGTAGTCTCATACAAACCTTTGAGAGTGTCCCATGTCGCCTTCGAAGTTTCACAGTCCTGAATGTGAGGAATAATATTGTCCTTCACTGACATGCGTAGCAGCACCCTTGCTTTCATTTCATGCTTCTCCCAATCTTGAGTGGCATTAGGAGGGTGAGGCTTGGTCTCGTCACCTTTGACAATCGGCCAAAGATTGTATGCCTCCAGTACTGTTATGATCTTAAATTTCCAATTGACATAATTTTCTCCATCAAGTTTTGTAGACTCATTTAAATATGAATCTGCAAGGGGATTAGCCATTTCTCCACCAATGACCAAATTCAAAAAATTGCAAGCTTCTTACACACGCTATTTCAAAGAACTTCAAACAAAACTTGCAAACTTGCTCCAGGAAAACTGGTTAATACATAAAACGCTGCATACGATTTTAAAAATGCACCACAAAAACACCTTTAAGAATATGCTGCCACTGTTTTAAAAAAGAAAAACTGATAATCCGCTGCCACCGTTTTAAACAAAAAACTGTTTTCTAATATGCTGCCACCGTTTTAAAAAACTGATAATACACTGCTTAATAAAACTCTGCAATTACAAATTACTGCCTGAGAAATGCTTACATATGGCCAGAAACTGGTCGTCGTCGTTATGACTCACTGTGGCCGTCGCTCTAATGTGGTGCCTGCTGAGGCTCCGGCTTTGGAATCGTCGCCTGTTTCACCTGCGTTGTCTCCTTTGGGCGCTCCTGCCGTAGCTCCCTCCAGCGGTGATGTCGCTCCGGAGAACAAAGAGAACCACCAAGACAAAGCAAATGTCACTCGAGCGGGGTTGGAGTTACCGCCAAAGAGGGAAATGGTGGCACGGGAGGCTGCACAGCTTTTAGAACAATAGAAATGGCTCTCCGTGCGGGATCTCGCCAACAAGTTTGAGAAAGGGCTGGTCGCTGCAACAAAATTATCAGAAAACGCAGGCAAGTTAACACAGGTCGGGCTGCACACACTCTAATGGCAGAGTCTGCCCGCGAAGAGGAGAGAGGCGCAGACAAAATAAAATACTCTGCTCTGATACCAAATTAAAAAAGAAAATTAAACAAATAGACAGGCAGAAACAATAGCAAAAGTGAGACAAAGCTCACACAACTTCATTTATCAATTTGCTCAATTACATCACACTTATATAGGAACTCATGCAACCAATTCCTAACCACTCACAACTAATTTTGTTCAACCACTCACAACTAATTCCAACTAATTCTATTTCTGCATTATTCTCACATCCATGTGCCGACATATTTTTGTATGTCTCCACCAAATAGGTGCATTTTATCTACTCTGCGAGCCTACACTATGTAGTCTACGCTTCCACTGTAACATAAACCTGCCTAGCTCAGGTTCATTAGATATGTTTTCCATGCTTAAGTGCTGCAGCCCCAAATATAATTCTGCAGCAATTTTCCAAATCGGGCAACCCGCCTTCCATTCTTTGATCATCTTATTCAAATAGAAATACCATGTGCCATGTAAAAGTGCCAATGTATGTCCATCCATATGTGCATCAACATTTATTCCTCTTAGATTAGAGCATACATAACACACAACAGATTTATACTAAGACAGACAAATGGAGAAACAATAAGATTACTCAATCGAAAACAACGGAATAGATAAAACAATCACTGGAGAATAGAAATCACTTTGCATTACATAATAGGCTTGGGCCTTGGCTTGTCTTCCGTGGCCAGAGAAATTACAAATTTATAGAGGTAGAAGAAGGATCTAGAATCATGTGTGTGATTCAGATGGAAATCTGGAAAGATCTAGAAACCACTGACAGGTCTCCGAGGATCTAGAATCCTGCATGTGATTCTAGAAACTAATGGTGGTGTAGAAGGATCTAGAATCCTGGAGATCTAGAAAGGTCTGATCTAGAATCCTCCGTGAATTTGGCTTCACACTTAACATTCTCCCACTTGAAGCCAAATAAGAGTCATCAAGTCACACCGAGTCCTACCATGCCTCTACATAACTCATGGTTATTTCGTGGTAGAATCTTAGTGAGCATATCAGCAGGGTTCCTATCTATATGGATCTTTTCCAAGGATAATTGTTCTTCCTCCAACACATGCTGGATCCAATTGTACCTTAAGTCAATGTGCTTGGTTTTTGAATGAAATGTTGGGTTTTTCGCCAAGTGAATGTCACTCTAATTATCACAATATAACACATACTTTTCCTACTTTATTCCTATCTCTCCTAGGAATCGTTGCATCCACAACATCTCTTTACGAGCTTTTGTTGCAGCTATGTACTCTGCTTCTATTATAGAGAGGGATACTATTCTTTGTAGCCTTAACACCCAAGATATTGTTGCGTGTGCAAATGTATACAAATAACCTGTAGTGGACTTTCTGGTATCCATATCTCCAGCCATATCCATATCTGTAAATCCTTCAAGCACAGTCTCATCATGACCAAAACATAAACAACAATGACTAGTACCCTTGAGATACCTTAAAATCCGTTTTACTGCTTGTCAATGTTGTTTGCCTAGATTGGTAAGGAATCTGCTCACTAATCCCACTAAATATGCAATGTCCGGTTGTGTGCATACCATGACATACATTAAGTTGCCAACTGCTAAAGCATAAGGAATTCTGCTCATCTCTTCTTTCTCCTTGTCATCACTAGGACATAATTCAGTACTTAGCTTGAAGTGGGCTGCAAGGCGTGTACCAACTAGCTTGGCATCCTTCATATTAAACCTGTCAAGCACCTTCTTGATATATTTTTCTTGTGACAACCACAACCTTTTGTTTTTCCTGTCATGCATAATCCGCATGCCCAATATCCATGGTGCTAGTCCCAAATCCTTCATTGCAAACTTGCTACCCAAATCTTTCTTCAACCTATTGATCTTATTCTTATCATGCCCAACAATCAACATGTCATCCACATATAACAATAATATGATATACTTTCCTTGATCATACCTCTTGATATAGACATAATGGTCAACTTCCAACCTCTGAAAACCATGTTCCAACATGAATGAATCAAATTTCTTGTACCATTGCCGAGCTGCCTGTTTCAACCCATAGAGACTCTTCTTCAACCTACAAACAAGGCCTTCTTTTCCTTTTTCTATGAAGCCTTCTGGTTGCTCCATATAAATTTCTTTCTCCAATTCACCATGAAGGAATGCAATTTTTACATATAACTATTCACATTCTAGGTCTAAAGCAGCAACTAGACCAAGAATGACTCTAATGGATGACATTTTAACAACAGGTGAGAAAATTTAAGTGAAGTCAATGCCTTATTTTTGGGCAAAACCTTTCACCACCAATCTTTCTTTATACCTCTGCTTTTTTTTGTCACCTTCATGTTTAATCCTGTACACCCGTTTGTTTTGTAGAGCCTTTCTACCTTTTGGGAGGTTTACCAACTCCCAAGTTTTATTTTCCAACAAAGAGTTCATTTCTTCTTCCATTCTTTACTATGCTCGACTTTACAAGCTTCTTGAAAACAATTAGGCTCACCTTCATCAATCAACAAAATATAGTTTGAAGGAGGATACAGTTGTGAAGGCTTATGAGGCCTAGAAGATCTGTGAACCAACTGTGGTGGTGCATTATTAGGTTGAATCTCCTATAAAGGTTCCTGCAAGATTTCTTCTTCTTCTTGTTCATCATTTTCCACTTGTTGTTCTTCGAGCTCCTGAATTTGTTGTTCATTTTCTTGTATTGGTGGTATGTTTTCTTGCTGCTCTTCAAACCTGTCAATAACATTCTTGACCTCCAACTCACCTACAGTCCTCTTGAACATTTCTAACTCATTAAAAATTACATCCCTGCTTCTAATAATTTTATGTTTGAGTGGATCCCATAGTCTATAACCAAGATCATCATTTGCATATCCCAAAAAAATGCACTTCATAGATTTATCATCTAGCTTAGTTCTATTTTCTTTGGGAATATTTATGAATGCTTCACATCCAAAGATTTTCAAGTGAGAATAATTCAAATTCTTACCAGTCCAAACTTCTTCAGGGATACCGCAATCCAAGGGTGTAGTTGGAGATCTATTTATGAGGTAGCAAGCAGTCCTAACTACTTCAGCCCAAAAATTCTTCTCCAAATTGAAATTGGACAACATACTTCGCACCTTTTCCATAATGGTGTGATTCATCCTTTCTGCGACACCATTCTATTAAGGAGTACCATGCACAGTCTTCTCATGCTTTATGCTAAACCCGTTACAATATTCCTTAAATGCATTTGAGCAATATTCTCCACCATTATCCGTTTTTAAACACTTCAACAATTTGTTAGTCTCTCTTTTAACATCAACATGGAATTTTTGAAATATTCCAAACACTTCACTTTTATTTTTCATAGGATATGCCCAAACTTTTCTGGACGCATTATTTATAAATGTTACAAAATAGGATGCTCCTCCTAATGATTTGATGTTAACATGCCCAAAGACATCCAAGTGTACCAATTCTAACACATTTTTCTTTCTGTCATGGCCACCTCTAAGGAATGAAACCCTTCCTTTTCTACCATATATACAATGCTCACAAAGATCAAGATTGTAGGATTTCAAACCTGGAAATAAATTTTTACCAACAAGGATTTTTAAGCCCTTCTCGCTCATGTGACTTAAATGCTTATGCCACAGATCTGTGGAATTTCCTTCTTTTGTGACAGCAGCCAAACCTAATTTTCCTATCAGTTTCTTCAATGTGTATAATGTTCCTGTCTTTGGTCCTTTGGCCACGATCAATGCACCTTTGCTAATTTTTCAACCTCCTTTTCCAAAGCTTGTCGAATAGCCTTCATCATCTAGTTGTCCCATAGAGATTAAATTCATGCGCATTTCTAGTACATGCCTAACCTGTTTCAACAATATACCTTGTCCATCTTTCATCTTGATGTGGACATCTCCCACTCCAACAATACTGCAAAATGATTATTCCCCAAATGCACTCTACCATAATCACCGGGATTATATGAAACAAAACTATATTTGCATGGGGTTACATGGTGAGATGCCCCAGAGTCAAGGATCCAATCAAAGCCACTGTTAGATGTATATACACATGCATCCTCTACTGAAACAGTAAATAACACATCACCATCTGTGGCTACAACAGTAATTTCACCTTCATTTATGCTGGATGACTTGTGGTTTGTATTAGACGGTCTCTGATCCTTTTGTCCTTTCTTCGAGAATCGAAATTCTTTCTTCATGTGCCCAGGTTTGCCACAATGAAAGTAGATGATCGTTCCTATCCTTGATATTGATCAGCCTCTCGATCTTCATCGGCCTTGCCAGCCTCGATCCATTCTCCTACCACAATTAGCTAGAGCTAGAGCCTCTCCTCCCTGGTTTTCCACAATTGACTTGTGTCGCAGCTCCTCATTCCTTAAACTGCTATTGACATCATCAAACTTCAGGTCCCTGTAGTTGTTGAAGTGCTCATAGCTACAATTAAATTTTCCGAGTTGTTTGGCATATAACACATTAGCAAAATAGCTCTAATTTCATCATTTAAAATGATTTTAACAGAGGCAAGTTGATTAGTAATATTATTAAATGCATTCAATTTCTCAACAACTTAAGCACCCTCCTTCATTTTGAGATTATAAAGCTTATTCACCTAGAACACTTTGGTTGATGCTGTGTTCTTCTCATATAGATCATGGAGTTTCTTCCATAATCCTTCAACTGTCTTTTCTCCAGACACATTGAAATAAACATTCTTTGCTAAATATTGGCGGATTGTTGCAATCACCTTTCTATCAAGCTTATTCCACTCTTCATTTGTCATCGAGGATTTTTTTGTTGTCATAATTTGATCCTTTAAAATCAGTATTTCCATAGGGCAAAATTAGACCCGCTCAACTTATGTAACTGTTGTCTACATTTTCAATCAAATTCACGCCCCAAAACACAAAAAACTCCACTTAAAAGTAAAACTTTAATTATTAGTCTTTAAAATTTAGTAATAATGCCTTTCCTCCTTTTAAAATACCCTTTTCAAAATTCGTGCTCCCTTTTAAATATACTTTTCAAAATTCCAACATATAAGTATATATGTTTTATAATAAATATAAAAACATATATAATGTTCTAACATTTTCACATTTCACACATACATATGTTGGTTTGAGAAAAAAACTTGAAGTATATGTGCAAGCTTGATGTAAAAAACTTACGAACACCACATTTCAACTCCAATCTGCACGGATCTCTATTTTTCAAATTCTAGAAACACGTTTAACATAGGTCCATAGCCTTGCTTTTCTTGCCGGTTCCGTAGGGACAGATCCTTCAAAAGCTCCACGGGTAACAACCAATGTTTTAACTAACGGTGCAGTAACGCGATGGCACTAAGTGGCTTGCACAGTGGATATTCGACCCTAGCTCCAATACTAGTTGTTAGATCAGAGCATACATAACACGCAGCTTATTTATACTCATGGAGAAACAACAAGATTACTCAATGAGAAACAGCAGAATAGATAAAACAATCATTGGAGAATAGAAATCACTTTGCATTACATAACAACCTTGGGCCTTGGCTTGCCTTCCTTGGCCAGAGAAATTACAAATTTATAGAGGCAAAAAAAGGATCTAGAATCTTGTGTGTGATTCTAATGGGATGTGGAATGATCTACAAATCCCTCGTGGTGTAGCAGGATCTAGAATCCTTCATGTGCTTCTAGAAACTAATGGTGGGGTAAAAAGATCTAGAATCCTGGAGATCTATAATGATCTGATCTAAAATCCTCAGTGAATTTGGCTTCACACTTAACAACTCCTTTTATTATATCTGAGCCAATAAGAATTTTCTGTCCATTGCCAAATTCGCACGGCATGCCCATGCACCACTAGTAAAATCAAACTTGAAAATTGATAAAAACTAAATTTTACACCAATCAACTATTAAAAATGATTTACATCATTTTTATGTATATGTAAAAATGAAGAACTGTTTTGATGATAGAAGTTTATTAATTTATGCTCACATTCACACCCAATAACACCCAATACATAGTAGAATTATATTACATAACAATAAAAACAATAGACTAAATAAGCACAAGGTCCAACGTACTTTTACATTGAAAAACAACACATTCCTCTCGGTTGATGGCCCGGAATCTTTTACTAAATACGAGTTTTAGTATCGTGGTTCACCATACAAAGTATACATTTGCCTACATAAAGCTATTAACATAAAATTGTCATACGACTTTACTATTCCAGTAACAGAATGTTGATTTAAAGTTGCTAACGCAATTATATTAGTCTGAAAATTCTTGTGGTTTAGATACAAGATTTTTAGTGCTCATTAAAATGGAAAAATGTGTACAACATTTTATAAGGATCTCGTACATCCAGCTAACCCAGCATGTCAGGAATTCTCTATTGGTTTATGAATGCTAGTTAACATGAAAATGTAAACAAACTATAAAACATGTAGCTGAAAAATCAAGTAGCCTACGCCATAAAGTTTAAACTATATTGGATTGTTGAGTTACAGTAAAAAAATAATGGAATTCTACTATTATTCTGTATTTGGATGAGATATTGACAAAGACGTCATGGCCTTGATACACATTTTAGAGTTTGGAATTAGTGTTTCTGGCCATATTTTCATGACACTTCGTGTTTTATTAGGTAGAGGAGCACGTGCGTATGGCTACAAAAGTATTGGAACAACGGGTGGCAGAGCAGCGTTCTGCACGAGAAGAGATTGAGAAGAAATCACGTGAAAAAATCCGTGAGCTTGAAGAGCAACTACGAATTCTAGAGGACTCAGCTTCGCGAAACCCTAAGCGGCTCCCGTTTCCGGAATCAGCTTTGTTAAAACTTAGGCAGTTCTGTACTGTTCTCTAATTCTGTTTCTAAAACTCTGCAATATATATTATCCAAAGGCTTCCGATGTGTCGTAGGTGTTTATTTTTAGCATGTGCGACCTAGTTTTGAAATTTACGATCTTGATTTACTAGTTGAATATCCCTCAACCTTTAACCTTTAAGCTTTACCAGCTTTGTGTGACTGGACCTGAACAAAGGGATGAGTGATTCAGTTTGGAATTCATCTTTATGCTATTAAAAAAGAGTTATATATGGATAAAATATGAATACCATAGTTATTTTTGAGAATATTAATCTTATTCTGATTTTCCTTTCCTTCCATCTGTATTAGTGTTGAATTATCATTAATTTCAATAATACAATATACAATGATGGTAACTTATCATAGCAGGCCTCGTCTAGCATATTGGTATCTTTCATTTAATTTCCTCGAATTAAATAATTTTAATTTCCTCTTATTAAATATTTTTAAAACTTTGAGAAAAAGTAACTTTTCTTTATAATCATTTTTATTATTTAAAATTTTATTTAGAAATTTAAATAATAGAAAATGGAAACTATGTAATTTCGTGATTATTTGAGAGAGTTCTTTGATAGCTTTACCATAAGCATTATTACTAAAGTTACTCTCTTTACTTTAAATTTCATAACAGCTAGTATATATAATTTTATTTTGGAAAAGCTTTTAAGTTAGTGCATGAAGCTTAGTATTTTAGAGTGTGTATTTGAAAAATTATTTGAATTTTGTTCAAGAAAGTTATCTCTATATCTTCATATTGAATTATTTGATTTTAACTATTGAATTTGCATCATAATACTCTCGGGATTATTTAAAAAAAATGAAATATTGTTTTTAAAAAATGAAATAGTGTGGAAGTAAGATTTATTGTTTTGATTTGACATTTTTATGGATTAGTCTTTCATGTTAAATGATCAATTTTTTTGTATATATACCTATGTCGTGGTTATAGCATTCTTTAAAATAAGTCCAATAGCCTTTGAGTCTTTGCTATGCCATATGTAATAACTAATGATGATGGATATCTTTTTAGATATGTTTATCTTTTTAGATATGTTCTTTTTAATGATAGTGGATATCTTTTTAGATATGGTTCATTTTAAACTTATTCCTATCAAATATTTTGGGGATTGAAATGCCTTGTATATTTTTTTCCACTGGAAAATTCGTAATTTTATTCATATTGAGTAAAATTACATGTTGTAGATGCTTGAAAACATCATATGCTTTATCAAAACTTTTCCTGTGCTTCAGGAAACTAAAAAGATATTCAACCTAAACTATGCTTTTCTTCCTTTCTTTTTTTCCACTTTCCGCCAACCTTCATTGTTGGGTGTGGCTATTACAATTGCCTTGTGTGCTTCTTTTGTAATTTCTTTTTCAGAATTTGAGCTTTGTGTTGAGTATGCTCGCTTGTTTCCTTCAATTTCTTGTGGTGGGTTGTATTTCTCACTTTGTTATTGTGGATTGGTTTGCACTATTGTAGATCCCATCTGTTTTTCCTCATTCTGTGGGATGAGTTCTGTATTATTCCCAGTATATTCTGCTTCTTGAGGTATGTTGATATTTTCTATGTCTTCCTCTTCTGTTCTGTTATCTGTGGCTGAAAACTACCATCCTTTTGGCTTTGGTATCTGTTTTCTTTTCTTGTCCTTTTTGTTTTGAGGGCATATATTTTGTAGATGTCCAGTTTGGCGGCATATTCCACATCTGAAGGTTGTGTTTTCATAATCAAGCGGTTGTGCCCATTGTTTTTCATTGTGTAGTAACAAAATGTGGTCTGGTAATCCTTGGCTGAGGTCCACCTCCACACAGATCCTGGCAAATGTGTAGATGTCCTTGGAGAGGCGGTCATTATCTATTTTTAAAAATTTCGCGAATGTGTTACCGATGTCTGCTAATACTTTGTAATGCCAAAAGTGTAAGGGTAGATTGTATAGTTTTACCCACACAGGCATTTTGGAGACGCCCATAATATTCGGATCGAGTTCTGGGAACCAAGGTGTCAAGAACAGAGCAACATTTCCCCAGAACCAAGGTCCCTCATTCAATGCATATTCTTTATCATTCATTGTATCAAATTTGACAATAAGGAAACCTTTAGAACAAAGGTGGATTTCGCAGTTTGCTATCCATATGGAGTATATCCATTGACAAAGGGCTTCCGGCTTGGGCCAAAAACCATTGAACCTGCAAATCACAGCTTTGGTTAAATACTCCTCTTGTATTTCATTTACCTCAAGTGTAGAAATTGTTATTGCAGGGTTTTGTTCTGTTTGCTTGACAATGTAGGGTCCAGGCATTGTGGCTTGTTGTTCTGTATTTTCTTCTGTTTCCTTCTTCCCTTTCACTACATCTTTGAAGGAAGCGGTTGCTTTTGAGCTCGTGCCTGAACTTCCTCCGTGGATTCTTGTGCTGAGGTAAATGGTTGAATCTTTGCCTATGCCATATTTGTTCAGTTTGTGCTCCTCCTGCAGTATTTTTCTTGTGAAGATTAGGATTTGTTTGCAGGGTGGGATGCCTATCCTTCCTTGTATCCTCTGTTTGACCATTCTTATTTCCTCCCAGCTTCCTATCCTGATACATATTGTGTTCCCTTCCATGGATCTGATAAATAGATTGTTTAGATTATCCTTGGGTGCTTCAGGAACAGAAACCTCCAGATCTTTAATGTCTCGATCTAACAACGAGGTTCTATTATTCATCTTTTGCTTTTCTCTGAACAATGAGTAGGTTTCCAAATCTGTCCAGAATGGGGGTCGGTTTACCATGCACAGGTCTAGATCATAGATCTCGTAGCTCGATCTCGGCGCCATGGCACGGATCAAGAAAAATGATGCCCAATCTGGGTTCAAAGGCGATTGCTCGAGTAGTTGGTCAATGAGATCTGCAGCATAATGGAACAAATCTGGGGTCTGATGTGCAAAAAACTTGAGTTTACGTTTTCTTACCTCTGGGTTTTGTCGTCGTGGGCTTCTTGTCCTCGGATCTGTGTTAGCATATCACTGCATGTCAAAACGATGTGATTGAAAGCCCTCGGCACTGTTTCCGGGCGTGCTTCACTGATTTTGACATTGCTACAGCCCCTGGGCGTCAGATCTAGTGGAAACGCAGGTCTCGAATAGCCAAGGAAAGCCTCTTTCACCTCAGGGCAATAGGTAGATACAATATTCTGTTCTTGGTGCTCCAGGCCTCCTTTAAATCCTCCCGCAGATGCTCATCTTCTTGACGGATTTTCATGTCCTGAATGTGCACAGCACGCAGCTTCTTGACAGTACACTGCCCCTGTCTATTGACTGCAGATTCACCAACAGCAGAAGCAGAAATATCAATACTCATATTCACCTCATAAGCTGACCTTCTGTCCATCACCGATCTCGCAATCTCAAGATCGAAACTCGCAGACTCTACTCCTGCAGACGCCATCGTCGAACCCTCGAAATGCCTTGTATATATATGAGTAACTTTTCGTTTTTTAATATGGTTTTAAATTGTTACTTTAAAAATAGAAAAACAAAAATATTCAATATTTTC
The DNA here is from genome assembly GCA_000404065.3 of Pinus taeda. NCBI lineage: Eukaryota > Viridiplantae > Streptophyta > Pinopsida > Pinales > Pinaceae > Pinus > Pinus taeda. The sequence continues at coordinate 37,185 of APFE031549483.1, forward strand.
CAAAAACTTTCTTAGACTGCTTTTGATAAAAATTTATTTGTCTATCAATTTTATTTGGTTCTTTACACCATAGTTGCAAAAAATAATTCCATGATTGTCTTTATCCATTTTTGACAATTAATGTCACTTCATGTATAATAATCTCATATAATGGACAAGGTTTTGATATACTTAATATTTTCTTAATTATTTATAGAACTTGTATCCTCTAAGCATCTTTATAACAAGGGATAAGTGTTATATGTGTTTTATAATCATGTACCTCAATTTCATGTAACACTAAGAATTCTTCAAACATACGGATTTTATTAGGGTATAGTACACAATGCAACCAATAGGAAACACTTTGTAAATCATTTTTTCAATGACATAGACACTATCTACCTTAAAAGAACGATAATTTCTTGGATAGTTCTCACATTCGCTTCATCATTGTTGGAATCAAAATCTTTGTTGTGGCAGTAGACTTTGACTTTATGGATTCAACTAATCCATGGTGATTATTTTGTAAGGAATAATTTATTCTTTATTTCCCTTATATGCCTCTTCATAAAAATGGCTAATAAAGCTAACTACAACTTGCTTCAAAATGGAAACTTTCACTAATTCAGGGGCGACAAAACTATGAGTAAATAGTGCTATGACTAAATAGTGATAGATTAAATGTTACTTGAAGATCTCACATAGTGGATGGATCACCTACTTGTTGATCTTGATGAGTTGTAAAAATAATTGACATACTAGCAATATTTCATAAAATATATGCCCCTAACACATCACTATCACCTTAACCATTTCCCTTTCTTCAAAGTTACTCTTGATTAGGTTGTAGAATAACGTTCCGACCATTTTTTATTCTTCTCTTGTTTCTCCCTATTCTTGTATTTCCATTTCTCATGTAAATATTACTTATCTTTGGAGGGGATTTACTAAAACCTAGTTTTATACCATTTTCTTTATGACTCATAAACCATTCACCTCACATTTTTCATCCTTGATGTAGGATATGTGTTTCAAAAGTTTCATGAACTTTCATTAACAATTGGTTATTTTTCATGCAAAATATCTTGAGTATTTTAGATGCTTTTCCTTTCTCTTATTTTATTCATTCTATGATATTGATTCTCCCATGATGAGGCTTTCCTAGAAAGCTAGGAGATTGTTAATTTTGTGCAAAGGATTGCTATGTACTTAAACAATTGGAAGTATTTTCTTTATTCCTACTAATGAGACCTCTATTAGCATATTTAGAAGTTTTATATAATTGGTATATGTATTTTTATTCTTTTTCCTTTTCTCGGTTTGTGGACGGAGAACTTTTCATTGTATCTACTTCTATTTTTAATTTCATGAAAAATATTCATGAGGTAGCTAAAGAGAAGTAGATTATAGTTTCTTTGATCCTTGAGTTCTCCCTTTTATTTTTATCATACATGTTATTTCACTATAGTAATCTATATTTTCCACTTTCCACTACAAGCCACAACAATTGACATAGGTTTTCCCTTAATCTTTTAACATACATTCAATAAGATTTAAATTAATATTTATTCACTTGATCATTTATTTAATCATTACAATTTGTTTAGTAGATGGAGTATTTCCTTAATGCTTTGATTACATAGATTGGTCTTACAGTTCTTCTGTACTCATTCAATAATTTTTGTTTTTTTCATGAGATTGAAAGGTAATTAATAAAATTTAATAATTTATTCTTATATGAAATCCCATGTTATTTATTTCATTACCATTCAAATGGAAAGATAGGTCAAAGTGTTTACTATTTGAAATTCCACTCTTCTTGAAATAGAATAAGACTCAAATAAATCTTTCAACTTTTCAAACTTCATCATGAATCTCAAGCATTCCATTTCAGGCAACTCAGAATGCCACTTGAAATTATTTCTAATTCATTGGAAGGGTTCCTAGTTAATTGACTCTATACATATAGTAAAGAATTTCTTAGAAAATGCTTGATTGATTCTTTTTGCTCGACATGGTTTCACGTTTCTCATCATTATTGAACTAATATTCATTTGTACAACATAAAAAGTATTAAATTAGAATGATAAAATTACAATCTAGAGGAAAACGTTTGAATATAAAATTTTTGAGGGAATGAGAAATTCAAAGTATGACTTGCAAGTATTAAGAAATATAAATTAAATACAACATATTATTTGGAAGGAATTTTTGAATGTATGGAATGCTATGAAGGAGTGATTTTCTACAACCATGTATAATCCATCTCCCATTCGCAACCATGTGTCAATTTTATGAACTAAAAAATGTAATGTACAATCTCATAAGAAACTAGAAAATAAATGTCTAAGTGAATCAAGCTCACCTTATATTAAACCACTTTTTAATTCTTCCCACATAATAAGGATTTTTACATGCATATATTTTTGATGCTATACTAATGCATAATAATAAATAATAATTCTCCTTCTTCATAATTTGGGATTATGCTTAGTTATCTATTTACTATCATGGATGTTACATTGTATAGCTCGTCACAACAGATCTCTTAACATTATACTAAAAATTCCAAAAAATACATTATTCGAGTTTTATTTCTTCTTAGATTTATAGATATGTATATTAGCGTTAGTAACATATGCACACGAATTAAAATTATGTAGAAAATATAGAACATTGAAATAAAAATATCACATGCAAATTTGACAGAAGATACGACCTCGAAAACCATTTTAAGAGAAAACCCCAACTAGAAGGTGAGGTTTTTCTGCTTTGTTGCTTTTAATAGAAAATTTGTGTGAGTAAAAGGTATGGTCACTGTCTTGCGGACTACTATAATGGAAAAATCCTCTATGTGTGTTCTATCTTGGATATTTTTTTTCAGTTATGGAATACATGCACTCGAAAGCATGGAAACCCTTTTCCTTCTCGTGGCCCGATTATTTAACACTACCCAATAGCCTGCTAGTGGTTAGTTTTGGCTACCTCCACTTTTAACCAGAGTTACAATATAAAATCTTATAGAGTCTTATTCATCATAATCATGTGGATAGCCCCTTTTTCATGAATTATGGTGGTTTCTATGGCATCCTCTTGAATTATACTGGTGAAAACAGGAAGGTCAACTCTTGAGTGGCATAACATTTACATATAGACTCGGATTGACATGATTATTGTGTTGTTGGAAAGGTCTTTGTGTTTATAATAAAGAAAACAATGTGTGAAGGTAAATCAACGAAGTTTACCTTACAAAGATTCATTTGATGCTTCAAAATGCTCCTAGAAGGTTTTAGACTCTAATTTGTCAAAATGGGTGCTACCAATGAAAAGGGTCTCGTGAGCTGATTCCTACACATTTTCACTCTAAAAGCATCGAGATAGATGAAAAAAAATATAACAATTTAATCTATACTACTACATAAAGGGGGGTTTTAAGACAATATTTGGACAATTTTTGGGTAAATTATCTTAACTTGAAACAAAAAAAAACTTATGTATTGTCTTTAAGTGGGTGTCTCAAAAATTATTGTCATAAAGATTATTGTATTAAAAATTATTCACTTTAATATTATTGTCTTAAAAAATATTGTCTTAAAGATTATTGTCTTAAAAAATTGTCTCTATAAAAACAATATATAACACAAACATTATTGTCTTTTAGGAGACAATTTCAATTTTGTCTTTATTGAGACAATTTCATTTTTGTCTCTTTAGAGACAACGGATTAGAGACAATATGTCTTTATTACTAGCTATTGTCTCTCTAGAGACAATACATTTTTTATTTAAAGATCACTTTTGTCTCTCTAGAGACAATATAAAACAATGAATCCAGAAATATCTAACCATTGAAATAAATCAATATAAAAAACATTTAATTAAAAATAAACTACAAGATCATTGATTAATTCATGTTAGCGCATAGTGGAATCGATCCACCAACCTCCTTCTTGTAAGGCAGGAACTCTTCCATTGAGCTAGCACACTTTAAAGAATTACGCGAAGAGTTATGGAAATCCTGAAAACTACATTTATAGCCATTCATTTAAAAAAAATAAAAAAATCTGACACATGATTTATAATCTTAATAAAATCTATAATCATGCAGACCATATTTTTAACTTAATAAAACTAGAAATTTCCCCAAAAGGTACAAAAAGAGGCGAATTATATCTCTAACAAAAAAATTCAAAATCTTCTATTAGTATACAGTTAAATGTTCATGTATACAGGCTATCTTGCTATAGTGGCATGTCCCTTTGTTGGGATATCATTCCATGTTAAGACTTCTTTTTCTTCATCTTCTTTTCCACACATGTATGTGTCTATTATTGTGTATATGCACCCATATAAAATTCTACAACAAAATGCCTTCATTTCTAAACGTAAAAAAAAAAAACAGAATTATGATTTCTGAATCCACAATCTCTGATTGAATCGTTATCAAAGAAAAAGAAATTAAATGGAGTGGATATATTCTCTTGCACCTTTGGAATCACTTCTCCCTACGTAAAAGTTAATAGACTTGGAATATTTTTTTCTTTTCAATTTTAAGATGGATAGATTCATGGCTCCATCCTAGCTCGACAATTATTTGAGGCCCTCTACGACTTGGGAGTTCCACACCAGCCATTGTTTATGACAATCAAGAGTATTGATGACTGAGAACATGTGCTAAAAATGTCATCTATGTTGCTACTAAATGCAAAGATATATCATGATAATGAAAAAAACAACAACAAGTTTCGTAGTAAATAAGTGGACGTTGATTATTAAAAGGAGAGGATGACATAATAGAAGACAAACTACTCTTCAGTAGCCAGTGACAAGAAACCATGGCACACACAACAAAATAGATAACTATAAGATGTGAAAAGTTGCAAACTATGAACTGTAAAGCAAAAGGTCAAAGAACTACTTACCACAATTTCTCCAGCAGCATCTATCCGCTAATATAGAGTACTTGCAAGAATAGTAGCAATTAAACCAATTGTGTTTTTTATCACATCAAAGAAATGATCTTGAGCTTATGCCTTCACAATCTTATTAGTAAAACTTTGACAAAACATTACGAGGAACAACTTCACAAAAGTGACTAAAACCATAATTCCAACCACGCAATTCCATTTGTCATCATCTAAAGATAAACCATCCTCCTGTGGAAATTAAGAAATAGAGTTGACAGAAGTTAATTCTTTGTATGCAAATTGGAAAAATACTGCCTCTCAAAATACAATACACAAAATTCTGACCATAAGGTACATGATAGAGAAATCAACAATATGATATGAAGCATGGAGAAGCATATCCATGGCTAATATGAGCTCATTATTAGGGTAACATTTAAGACAAGGAGTAGGATTATAACTGCGCAAAAAACAACAACAGGATGTAAAATGATTTATTAAAAACAAAATTGTAAGACATAGCATACAAGTAGGTCCTCAGAAAGGTGCATGGATTTTTGTTGTTTGGGTGTTGCAAGACCATGCTTCCTTTTAATCTATATTCATAAGACTAGCATTTGTAAATAAAGGGGTACTTACAAGAGTTTGTGTCAAGATAGGAGGGTTTCTACCTATGGCCATCCAAGAAAACATGTCAGAAATATTTTAATCTGTCTTTTAAAAATAGAAAGCAATTATGTGAGATATTAGAGAATATATAAAACCATAAATATAGGCTTTGCAAACTTATTTTACCTGCGAGAGATTATAGAAGCTTCAAATATAAAAAGAAAATATCTAAATAACTATTATAATTTGACATTCATAATGAAAAATTCAGAGTATCTTACAACGCACATAGGCTCACCAAACCCCTCTCATAGTGAAACAACAACATGTTTGACCTACAAAATCAAGAGCATATAAATTCTATTAATGTCTAAAATGGATCCCCAAAAAATCCTTGTTCATTGTAGGGGAGGTTATTCTTTAATGAAATTCATACATTGTACAAGTAGAAAGATAACACAATACAAAAGAAATGAAGCAAAAGGATGAAGCCTAACTAACAAGTGCATTATGATGTTATGGCAGGAGGAGGTTATGTGGAAAATTCACTCAACTAAAAGCTTGGAACAAAGAAATACATCAGTTGATTTGGATCTATGATCTATACATTAAATTCCAAATAAATTGGATATGTTCACCACTTCCCATATAAGTTTAGCTTCCATCTTCATGCAACATCAATTTCAGTAAAACCGGGCATGACCTCTAGTAAGTGTGCTTCAGTTTATGTAGGTTGGGTTGTGGTTTAGCAAAAGCTTGATGTGAGTCTACCCCAACTAATCCAGTTTTGGTTCTTAGTGTATGCATGGTTTCCCCAAAGTGACACATGCCAAGAATTTTGCACCCACTCAAGCCAAAATTTTCATAGTTATTTCAAAAAAGTAAAAGAGGAGGGGATGCTTCAGTATCTATTCAGGTTGGGAGGGAGGGAGTGCCTCAGAATGAAATGTATGCATAGAAAACAAAAATATACAATACCAAAGCACGATATAAACATGGTACAAAATCTTAAGCCAATCGACTGGCCATGTGGATGGTGTCGCTTTTTAGACCATGTATATTGTGGTTGATATGCACCCATAAAAATTTGAGTATCTCTTGAACCATCCATTGAACGTTGGTTAATATTTGTAGGTTAGTGTTTCTCTTTGAAAAATAACTACCCTGTGTTATATTAGTTGTAGTGAGCTTGTATTTTTTGTTTTGGTTGTGACATTCATTTTATTTTTTAGTATATGCTCTTGTTTTATATACATCGCTATAAGATCTGTTGATGCTTTGGAGTACTTCACTACTTCAGCATGTATCTTCAAAAATGTTTGCAGAGCATCCTGCAGAAGCACTCAACTTTAACTTTGCAGAAGTTACTCCTTTTATCAATTTGGAAGAAGAACTCTCACCCTGCATGTTCTTGTTTAAGCTGAACCAAATTTCCTCTCATCCATTCTAGAATGCACTTGCAGCTACTTCTGCCTTTATATTATTTACATTATGTAGGAAATGTAAAAAATATGAAGCCATTTCCACCGAAATGATGAGCATAAATCTAGTTCAATATTGTACTCAGTGGAAGATTTGCGAGTTGTTGAGAAAATAGAAATTGAAAACAGCAAACACCAAAAATTGGAGGCAAACCCTCAAATGAACATATTTTCACATAAATATTTAGCTATTTTGAATTTGTCCAAAAGGCTAAATGTTGAGCGAGGAAAGCAGTCAACAAAAATTAGATTTTACCAACCAAAAAAACGTTCCCAAGCAAAAAAATGGAACGAAAAACTAAAATATATTTTTCAAGAAAAAGGGAAGAAGACTACTATTGATTTTCAGGACCAAAACCCCAAAACGCCCAAGTTGGCAAAGGCGTCTGATATGTAAGAATATCTGTAAATGACTCTCTGTACATTCCTTTTATCGTTGGTACACTTTGGCATATAAGTGTGGATTTTAAAGTTTAAAACGCTTATGTGGTGGAAAATGCCAAGAACATTTTGGAACTATAAGGAAAGATAAGTTACGGAAGGATCTAAGGGGATACCCTCACCTTAGGGGTATTCCTGCTACAATTTTCAAATAAGAAAAATGAGTGCATAAACAAAAGGTAGTACTCTCCCTATTTTTGAAATGGCAAGCCTATATGATTAGCTTAAGATTGTTTTCCAGGTAAAATCTTTGTACCCGTGTATCGTTAAATGCGCCTGTATTTCTGTTTTCGATACCTGTTAGGAATTTGCTTCTTCATGGTAATGGATGCCAAGAAATCTTAAAGAAGTTTTAGTGTTGCACGTAATTTGTCACAATATGAAACCAACTCAGAGACATGAAGAGGAAAACACACTAAATTTCAGATTTTCTAATACTTACGCTATTTTTACATAACTTCCCTAAAATTCCAAAACAATTCTCTACAAATAATCAAACCATACTCTAATTGCAAACCACTTCTGTGATTCTATATCAATTTTTTTGTGACTTGGTTTGGTTAATAGTCGCTGTAATTTCAGATCAAATCGAGGATCATAGTTGAGCCATAGAAATGACTTGCTACTCTCGTCGAAAAGCCAAATAAAAAAGTAGCACCACATATAGAGCCATGAGTGGAAATAAAATTAGTCCAATACATATAGAAACTACCTAAGGCAGACTACTATGGACCAACCACTTTCCAAATCATGTAGTCAAGTAGTAGGTGTTGATGCCCATAATACACCATCCCAACGACCAGGAAAGAACCATAATCTGTCGACACGATAAAGAATATTTTCCATTTAGTAAAATGCAATTCAAAAAATTGCCATATAATTGAATAAAACCTTTTTCAATTTAGGTAATGATAATAGTATCAATCGTCATTATCCTCCATTTCTAGCACCGAGAAAAAAAGGTTTGCTTCTCCAATATGATAGTAGCAACTTACTCGGATTGAATTCTTGTGAGGATCCATCTTTATCTCACTACTCGTAAACTTCAACAGTGGAATTAATGAAAATTGAAGTTGAAATGATAAATGATCTGCATGGAAGGAATACGCATAACATTAGCCCTTAAATATAACACAACTGAAATATTTAGATGAGAATAGTTTCTAATTATGGTAAGTTTGAGGTTTTTTGGATTGAATGAAATGTGTCTTTGACTCCATATATATGAATCTAGCACTATAATTTAAACTATTTAATAAATATTTAAAATAGCATTATCTAACTACTAAAAGTTTTTTGACATTTACATTATCTCCTTACTGAAATCCAAATCCATGGAATTTTTTAACTGGAATCCAGGAAAATAATTTTAAGCCCAATCATGATCTTTTGTGATTTGAAATGTGTTACCGAGATGCCAATTTCGATGATCAAAAAGCATATCGACAAATAATAATAAGGTGTGCAGTGCCATAAGAACCGTAGAGAATAGAAACTCAGAAGCTTGGGATGATGGCAATGGCCTGAGAGATAAAATCGCGGAGCCATCACTTCATTTTAATATTGAGAAAACCATGCAACAAAAAACAACACACCACACTCAAATGCCAGTAAAAGCAGTATCATGCGAATATTATGCAAATCTGGTTATCAAAATTAAAGACTCATCTATTTTCAAGAGGGAAAAAAAATGAGTTACTAATGCATTATTTCACCTGCATGCTATACTGCCCAGCATATGTCCTTGTGATCGATGCACTCTAGCTAGATGCTAGTAGTGTGATGGCATAAATCTTTGATCTTCGGTTACCTAGAACATGATAAAGAAAGACAAAAGAGGGTTTTCGGTTTACGATTTTCGAAACACTACCATTAACAATATCAGGAAATTCCTGATGCCAAAGATTTG